>CM061138.1:78841990-78890794 GCA_030789695.1 Scilla litardierei | reverse complement strand
GATCTACACCACAAAGACACATTAAGGGGATCGGATCTGGGTCCCGACCCAAATCTCCTCCGATGCTTAAGTTAGTATGGAAACTTAAGGATGAGATGGAGCTTGGAAGAGCTAAGATCGACCCACGGAGATTTGTCTCAGGTCTGACGTCGCACGCTCTATAATGTAAGAAATATTAGCTGAGAAAGTAGAGCTCTATGTCTTAGATCTTGTACCTTGAGAATTGGAACCTTTATGGTATTTATAGACCTCTGGGGTCTTTCCAGTGACGTTGGGGGGATAACGGTCACCCATTATGGTGCCACGATCTCCTCCCTTTAATAGGAGTGAATGATTCCCACGTTCCCGCTAATTACGAGCTCGTCTTTAATCGCACGGTCGAGTGAGGGAAATGCAACAGTCGAATGGCCAATGGGCTTTGACCGAGTCGATATCGGGTTTCTCTTGTGGGCCTTATGGGCCTTAGTCATCCGTCGGTCGAGTCATCTCGAGTGACGACCCAATGACTCAACACATATGTATAACAGTTTAAAAATATTTTGATAACAGTTATGTAGAAAATTATTTAATAAAACTCTTTCATTGATATTTATATGGAAAAATCTTTTAAAAAATTATATAAATATATTTAAAAATACATATGGAAGTATTTATATTATAAAATACGTATTGACGAATTCATGCTGTTACAACTTATGTGAGTGAAATATAAACTTACTGACGACATTATCTCTTAAATTTCCCGTCTGGATTCTATTCCTACGGCCTGGTCCTACTCTTGGAGAATTGTTGTCTACGGCTTGCAGCAGTTATGTGATGGACTAGTGAAGCGGGTTGGCGATGGGACTTATATCCTTTTTGGCATGATAATTGGCTGGGTCAATCTCTTTTTCCTTATATTTCCTCACCGCTAAACTTGGAGTCCAATCAGGTGATTGTAAAGGAGATTATACAGAGTGGTTCTTGGGATGTGCCTAAGTTATTTTTACCAATTCCTGAGTATGTAGCTCAAAAGATCATGGCCTACCCCCTCCCCCACGGCTATGGCCCTAAAGATATGTATATTTGGCAGTTTACATCCAATGGTAACTTCACTACTCAATCTTCATATCTACAATTACTAAAGGCTTCCAATCAGGATTTGGACTTCCACTTTGCATGGTTATTGAAGTTGCAACTACCGGCCAGGTGGCGGCATTTTCTCTGGCGTGTATGCAAGGATAGATTTGTTACGAATGAGCTGCGATTCAATCGCGGTATTTCAGAGTCTGGGCTTGCACTTCCTATGGTTCTACCTTTGAGTCTACTCTTCATATTCTTCGTGATTGCTCGAAAGCTACGACGGTTTGGGATGCTCTATTCCCTACCTCTTTTCCCCCAAATTTCTACACTTTATAAGTTTTCGAGTGGCTCACGACATTTCTCCACCAACGATCATTACCATTACATCTTGTGGTTCTTTTTGCTACCTGCTTGTGAATGATTTAGGGAGCATGTTGTCTACGGGTCTTCACTCTTGGAGATGAAATCATTTCAGAGTGCTTTACTCTCAGACATATTACTTTTACTGTACATGAGGTGTCTCGTGTATTTGGGCGGCCTTCCTTAGCCTCTTCCGATGTTTCTATCATTCGCTGGTCACCTCCTCCTAGGGGGATGCTAAAGCGTAATGTTGACGGTGCGTGCAAAGGAAATCCTGGTCTTTTGGGGCTTGGGTCTTTTTCGTGATGATCTTGAGAATTGGATATTTAGTTTCTCCGCGTACATTGGTCTTTGTACTATCCTAAATGCGGAGCTTCAGGCTCTTCGTTGGGGATTGGAGATTGCTTGGAGTAGAGGATTCCAGGAGATTATGTGTGAATCAGATTCCAAGGTCGCTTTACTACGTTTTGAGGCGTCTGATGTATCCTTTCATCCTCTGCAGTGCCTAATCCTTGATATCAAGGAGTTGGCATCAAAGTTCCGATTATGCTCCTTCCGACATGTCTTCCATGAAGCTAATTTCTGTGCAGACGCATTTGCGTCCATGGGCTGTCATTTGGATGTGGAAGTAAAGATTTGGGACCACCTTTCGGCTTCATTATCACAGTTTCTTCTAATGGATGTAAAAGGAATGGGTATACAAAGGGGATATATATACCTCTAATTTGATGTACTGTCATTCGTATCACAAAAACAGACAATTCTAAATGCAATGCAGGTGCTGCAATCATTGAGAAGGATATAACGTCCTCGGCGTTGCCGACTCCATCGTTGATAATCAATTGTTGTCATTTGAAAAAGGGATTAATGTAGAACAGGTGGCACCTGATCCAAAGGATCAGGTGTAAGATACACAGGTGTGGGCCCCAACGAGTACAAGCCCATGTGAGGGCGTGTACTCTCCACCTTTTTTGTGTCTTGCCACCTGATGGATCAGGTGGCAGCTTTTCTACATTAAATCCATTGAAAAAAAAATAGTATACTTACTTGCGGCACAGCACCACCTGAGTTCCACTGAGCTGTGGCATTTTGCAGCCGTGGTTGCATCCGATGCCGCTTTAAACATGCACCACGCTTTTTTAACAACATATTCTGATGCCCCATATTTTCTCAAGATCAATGGTTAATTTCTGTTAATTTCTTTCTTTTAATCTGATGAACATCAACTTGCAATTGGCCACTATGAACAAATAAAAAGATAAATTTTACACTAGTGTCAAGTAAGTGTCAAGTATATGATCAATCCATTGAGATTGCCAAATTTTACATATAGCCAAAATTTAAAAGGTGGGGAAAAACAAGAAAAATCCAAGAAAGAGGGATTAAAGGCATTTGCCTTCTTGGTCATAGTTTACTCAATTAATTCATGAATCCTAGAAGTACATAATATGCGACGAGCACCGGAAGAGAAACCAGCATGCCAAAAATCACCCTGCAAAAATCAAAGAAAAGCAAAAAGAAATTTAAAAAAAGGATTAGAAACCCATGCACTAGATTTGATGAGACAAACACGGAAGCTAATTTAAAATTTGAAGTAACCTACGCAGTGCTAAGTACATCAGCATGCAACCCATATTCCCTTGCAAATATAAATGATGTTATGGACTGAGGGAGTGCAGCCTGCACAATTAAAAAAAGAATAAAAGAATCAATCCAAAGGTCCTCATGAAGCAGATCACAAAATTTACTAGGATATGATTAACAATTATACAAACATACGTACTTGTATGATGGCTACTCGCAGAAAATCGCCGTGCAGCCCAACAGCGACGGACCCAACGGCCATGGCCGCAGGCCCTGCGATGAACCTCAGCACCATGGCGAAGGCCGCCAGCCCCGGCCCACAGGTGATCAACTTCTTTTGTCGCGCCATGAACAGCCCTACATTATGCAGCACACAAATCAGTTTTGTTACATCAATATACTAGAAATTACCCGTGCACACCTAAGAAAAAACCACTGACAAGATGTGAAGCCGGGAAAAAGAGAGAGAAGTGTGTGTTGATATCATCTGGGGTTTAAATTGAGCAAAGAAGGAATTAAAGTGCAAAAGCGTGGAGGGCAAAGTGGAAAAAGACCAATAACAAACACGTAAATAGGGGAGAGAGGAAGGGGTCTCATGAAATGACAATGATAAGCATGCAAATAATGGAAATGTGGGAGTCTTTTTGGGTTTCCACAAAAACACCCAACATCAAACACAAACCCTCGCTCAAACACCATTGGGCTCCATGCTTAGGTGGCCAAATATAAGCCACCACTCTATCCACCATTTTGTCCTCCTAGAACAAATGTCATATCAACCACCCTCATTTGTATAAAGGATTAGGAATTAACACGTGCACACAGTGCACGGCGGAAAAAAAAACCACACGAACAGGATGTGGCGCAAGCGCGCAACTGAAAAGGAGCGAGAACTATGGGTGTGTGCAAGTATCATCGAAGGATAAAAATCACCAAAGCCTAACCCAAAACCCCACCCTCCCCATTGGGACCCACCTAGGTTTGTCCTAGCCAGCTTGTCAAAGTCAGCTTGTGACTAGGACAATCCTAGATGGACATCTCTCTTTTGTATAAAAGATATGTATTGCTGCCTGCATCAAGAATGAAAAGGTTACCCATGCTAAACATAGCCATCCCAGTCCCTGCCTTGGACATGATCAGGACCGAGTCCTCCATGATCGCCGGCATCGGAAAGTGCCACCTGGTTAAAATCCAACACACCAAATTACTCCATCAAATGCAAAAAGTATACTTCAGACTAATCACAACCCCCTACCTAAATGTTCTGGTAATTTTTGTTATTACCTGTTTGATATGAAAGCCCAACTAATCCCAAGGATACTAGCATAAGAATTGGGGTTGAGTGCGAGCTTAAGCCACACAATCTTCATCAGCGACCAAAATGAAGGCTTATTATGATTGGGTGTTAATGTCACAGCTGCCACGGCACCCAAATCCTTCGTGGCTCCACCGCTACTAACACCCGAGTTATCAATGGCCACCACAACCTGGTGGCTGGTGCAGGCATCAGGACTTGCGATGGGAGCAGAAGCCTGCCTGACTTCGAGCACGAACAACAACAGCGTCAGCCACACGATGGCCTGCACGACCGACAGCTGCACCACCAGATCCTGCGACCACCGCCCGTACATCGCGTCGAGCAGCGGGACGCCCACGACGAGCGAGTTCGTGAGGGTGGAGAGGGAGAAGGAGGTGATGGTCCAGCAGTGGCCGCCTTTGCCGCTGCACTTGGCCCATGCGGCCAGGGCGAGGACGATGATGAGCTTCGATATGGCGTCCGCCGCGACGAACTTGTAGTTCATGGCGAAGGGGTCGACGCCGATGGTGAACTGGAAGGCGAAGAATGGGAGGGTGAAGAAGGAGACGAGGCGGTTGATGGCCTCGCATTGCTCGGGGGTGAAGATTCGCCACCAACGGACGGAGCCGTAGCCGAGGCCGAGGGCCACGTAGAGTGGCACCATGGCCGAAACCACCTTGTATATGTCGGCCCAACTTATCATGTCTATAAGTGTGTTGTATGAGAATGATGATGAGAAATGCATAGGAAAGGTTGTGTATATATAGGGGGGATATGTGAAGCATGAGAAGGAAAAGGATGTGAATATTAGTTGTGTGGATGTGCATATGATATGCTCATGTGGCCAACAGTGGTAGGGTTTTTGGGAGAGCCATAGACATATGGGGGGAGGCTTGAGGGGAGGGCTAATTGGAATCAATCATGCATATTGGCAAATTAAGGAATTAGGGTTTTGATGCACAATTATTGAGATTGGTATTCCCACGGAATGGCGATGATGATGTAATAATGGATGGGAAGCACTTAGTTATGGGAGAATATGGAATACATGCCCTCTCATGAGGGGAGGCTTGCTCCCTTGTGGAAGGATTGTTCCATGTTTCAAATCAATTCTATGCACACATGACTTGATTTGAAATACATAGAAGGAACTTGTTGGGGATGTGTCTCGCATCTAGTTGAACAAGTGAAAAACTTTATGCCTAGTTACTATCAATTTGATTATCGAGAAGATATATTGAACTCTTGATCATGTTGAACTCTTGATTATGCTTTGTATTGGTTTTATTCTTTGCCGCCTGACTCAACATTTACTTGGTTTTCTTTTCAGGCTCAATTGTTCTTTAAAAAAATTCCACCTTTCTGGAGACATGCACAAATGCATCAAGCATTTATGCATGAAATTTCGAGCTTTGCCCAGTTTGATGGAGAGACCTTCTGTTGGGTCTGGGAGAGGTTCAATGGGATTTTGCTTGGGTGCCCGCAACAAGGGATTGACATGGCCCGCCTCCTTAATTTTTTCTACACGGGCTGCAAGTGAACGTGTAGGAATTCCTAGAAAGGATGAGTGGATGTGAATTCTTTAACATGATGCCCGAGGCAGCCTATGGATATCTAGAGGACCTGGCAGAATATCAGCAGACTACACCATCAGAAGATCATTCACTTAGACATGAAGACAATAGCCATGATTCACTTCCATATCAGGCGATAGTCCACCACGTCCAGGGCCAGTATGAGGATCCATTTGAGGGCTCTCTCCAATGCCACCCTATGGAACACCAAGAGGAACCAGATGAAAAGATGCATTGGAGCCAAGTAGAGGAAGTTGACCAACAATGTTTGGATGAGCAGGAGGAGAGTGATGATGGCGTGCGTGTTGATCATGTTGGACACACGATGTGCTTTTATGTTGATAATGATGAGGAAGTGGAGACAAGTGCATGTGATAGTGACAATGAAGATATTGGAGAGCTTAAGCTATCTCCCCCTTCGGATCAACCCCCTATGCTAAGGAGCATGAGTATGTCAAGAGGACTGCTGAGGATTTTTATATGGTGACGATGAGGATGATATGTGCATGGGAGAGACCACAAAACCTACTTTGGAGCCCGATCCATACATTTCCACAGATTCATTTCAGCAGCTTCTATTTCTTCTACCTCAGGATGTGCACATAACCATCATTCACGAGGACTTCCACGAAGAATCACAGAGTTCTGGGGAGCCTACAAAGCATGCATTTTTTGATGGAGAGGATAACACAGATGAAGGAAATTGCAAGATGACATACATTGAGCCCGAGTTTTATTCCCCTCCAGACTTACCCATGTAGCTACTTCTCCCTCCTCCTGAGGCAGATTACGAACCAATGCACATCATCACATTTTAGGGAAGCCCCCAACAAAGCCTACCCTTCATTTTTGAATCACAAATTTCATTTCCATATATTTTAGATTCAGATTGTCATCGTGGTCTAAATTCTTTTATTTCTTATGACGACCCATTTTGGAATTCCTTTGTTGCAGTGCATGAACAATTCACTTGTATCGACCTGGCTCAACTCCCACCAAACACATGAGGACCTTCTATGGATATGTTAGGAGATATGTTGCTGAGATCCAAGGACGCCGGTGGAGGCATAGCTTCAAAGCTGCTGGCGGCAAAGCGAAAAGAACAGGTTGAACAACTACCTCCACTGCTTGAGATTCGGGATCTACCGTTTGATCACGATGTGTCCACTCCAATAGTGTCGATAAACAAATAAAATTTTATATTTTATCGTTTTATCAATATGTTTTTCTTTCTTCTATGCTTTTGCATTGAATAATCACATACTCTATCAACATTGAGGAAAACGTTTGTCTTTAATTTGGGGGAGGGGGAGAGTACTCGGTAGTTTTATATGCTTTCCCTTAGTTTTTGTTTAGGAAAAAAAATTTGTTGACATCACCAATCATGTTACATGCATATATTATTGGATGACGAACGTTGGAGATTGTCAACTGGGGATTCCTGTTATAGTTGTTGGGCACACCAAAGCTATAGCATAGCTATTTTTTAGGAACACATTTCATTATACATATGAAGCTTAACACAAACTGTCGTGTGTGAAGATACCTGATTTCTGGTGTAATTTAGGAGTATTGGACAAGAAAGCAAGGGTCTGACTAGACTAGTCATTGTGGTAGGTTTGGCACACTCAAAGGCCACAAGTAACTAGGGACAAAAACAGATGTGGGAATTACATATGGTGTGCTTGAGGGATTCTTGTTATAATTGTTAGGCACACCCTGTAATGCCCTGCGTAGCTACTACACATGTACTAGAGTGGGGGTGAATAGTACTTTAAAATAATCAAGAGAGTTATTCCTAATTATTGTGCAAACACACAAACAACAAAGCGGAATAGACTACAAACAACAAGAATAGACAACGCAAACAAAGTATGTAACGGGTTCGGATCCACCCAAGTCTCCCCGACTTGTTCCCGGTGATCCTACGTCCAACCACCCGGATCCCCTCCGGATACTTGAGTTAGAAACCACTAACCCAAGATTTTGCACTATGAAATTCTTGTAGAAAAACCTCTACAAGACCAAATCATACACAATGAAAATGTGACTCCCACAACCCGGGATCACACACTTCTCTCACAACCGAGAGAACAACATACAATATCAAAGTAAATGAAATAATGAAACACTTACCACATAATCATATGCCTTGAGTAAACTTACCAATATTAGGGCAAGAAGGATTTTGAGGATGAAGATGTCACCAAACCGAAGCTCCACCAATATGATCAGCGATCGAAGGCTAGGATGGAGGATGGTGACTAGAATCAAGCTCTTGGCTTGAATGGCTCACAATCAATGAATCTCTCTTGAGGAATAAGAGTGAGGGAGAGATTCTAGTGAGAAGAGATAGCTTTAGAATGGAGTTGATTTGCTTCTCTTTGATTTCTCTAAATCCCAAAATATGCAGTCTTGAATACTAGGAAAGAACCCCTCCAAGTATATATAGGATAGAGGAAAGAGAGAGGAAAAATCGTGGCAATAAATGCTCCAACGGCTCTATTCTGAAGCAGACTAGTCGGTGAAAGAAGGATCACTGACCGACTAGTTTCTCAACTAGTCGGTCGGTGATTCAACATGAACCGACTAACTGGAGAACAGCCAAAAGAGAAAGTTCAGACATAAAGAACTAGTCGGTCTAAGAAGACTTGCCAACCGACTAGTTTCACAACTAGTCGGTCGGTGAGTGTTCTTTGACCGACTAAGAGTCGAAATAGTATAGGCTGAATTCAAGTTGAACTAGTCGGTCTAAGAACAAATTCCAACCGACTAGTTTCACAACTAGTCGGTCGACAATTGTTCTAAGACCGACTAACTCAAAACAGTAGCTCAGGCTGAAATGAGGCAATGATAACTAGTCGGTCTGAGAATGATTCCTAACCGACTAGATCGTCATCTAGTCGGTCGGTGAACCTTCTTTGACCGACTAATTGATCAACAGTGCCAGGCTGAATTAAGCAAGGACGTCTAGTCGGTTCAAGAGGAATTGCCGACCGACTAGATCGTCATCTAGTCGGTTGGTTCTTCTACTTGAACCAACTAAGATGCACTAGAAGCCGATGGAAGAAGCAATAGGCTTTGGGAAAGTTTCTAATGGCTTCTAAGATAATCCTAGCTCTAAGATATGAGCGATAAGAAGATTATAATGTAAGTCCTACTCAAGGCTTAACATTCTATTCTATGAAGCTAGAATACATTGAATTAAACATGACGAACCGTCTTCAAAGCTTCAATCTTCACTTTAGACTTCAATAAAGCTTCTTGAGCTTCAACGAAGCTTCAGGCACACGATCACGTGTTTTGAGAAGTCTTGAGACGTCGCTTTTGATATACGTAGACTTTTGGCGACGATCTCCATAACTGCGCTCACACAATGTTAGTTCACGATATTTATGTTTGCTCATCATCAAAACCAAATCCGGGGAATCAATACTCAACATTCTCCCCCTTTTTGGTGATGACAAACCAACATAAATAATAATCAATAATAATAATTCAAATGAATTTTACTTACTCCCCATGCATTGATGACACGTTAGTTCCGCATTCAATAATGATCATACCCATCAAGCAGACGAGGAAAGTATAAAATGTGAACTCAAATATCGAAATTTAGGATCTGAATCCATTTTTATATCTTGCCTCCCCCTGAATCTAACATATCAAATTAGATTCATGGTAAATTGCTTTGAATTATCATTTAGCACATCGTCATTATTAATTCTCTCCCCCTTTGGCATTAGCAAAAAGAGCGGGAGGAGATCAACAACAACAATGGCTAAAAATTAAAGCACGAGAGTCTAAGAATACGATCACCGTCCAAATGACACCAATGGAAAATACCAAAAATAAAATACCGAAGAAAATCAAGGCGTGCCAACGAGACCATAGTCGAAAATCGAAAAATGAAATCATCAAAACTCAAATCAATTGAGTTATGGAATATACTCTCCAATATCAACATTCTTGGTTAATTAAGTGCATGGAAAACAATTCTATGTTTTCATAGAAGTAAATCCATTTAACCAAAAATAATCGTCGAGCGACGAAATCAATATCAGAGACATAAATCCAATGTGCACAAGAAATGAATGGCAACATGATGCACACATCATACAAAATTGTTATGCCAAAATAGAGATAGAAAATTCATACAACATATGGCATACACAATTCTAATACTAGCATGCATTCCAAAAGAGATACTCACTAAATGAGTCAATAATAAGCATGAAATGCCATGAGCATGAGAAGGATAAGTACATAATCATAAGCTCAAAACTAGCATCAAGATATGCATGAGATAGTCTAAAAACATAAAGAGACATCTACATGCATTCTACACACATTGATACCAATATAAATAGTCTACCAATGTATGCAATCAACACACAAGGAAACCAAATGTATATCAAATGTAAGAATATACTTACAACATTAGGCTCCCCCTACTTTGGTGCATCACTAAAGCACCATCAACTCCATGAGGATGAAAATCCTTGCAAATCAAGAAGTTGGTAGGGTTGGTATCCCACGGTGGATTGAACCTAGAAAACACAATTCTTGGAGCTAAATATAGATTTGTTGCTCCTTCTCTTACTTTTGAGTACCTGAAGATAAAAATATCCTACCATGGTAGCCAAGGACATTGGGTCCTAAGAGATTAGACCTTTGGAAGCCAAGTCCAATTGGACTTAGACTTCCCAACAAAATCATCATTATGCACGACATTCATAAAATAGGAATTCATGTAAGCTTGTTTTTCATGCATGCTTGTGTCCTTCGGACTCCAAATAGTGAAGTTTTTGGGAGCCCTATTCCTATTGGGAGCATACATACGTTGTTGATATCTACGTGATGCATGTCATGGATAAGCATATGACATATGATGAAATGGTGCATGATGATAATCATTCATATAGTAATGAGGATGAACATATGCATGTGGAGGAACACGTGCATGAGTGTGTCTCATATGGTGTGCACGTGCTCGTGGATGTGGAGCATAAAAATCATCATACATGTGAACACGTGGAGTAGGAGGTGTGTTCCTACGTGGCATGGTATACATGAAAGCATGACCCTTCTTTGGAGGTCCACCCAAAGTGGGTTTCTTTCCAAACGGGGGTGTGTACCTAGTGGAAGCACCATTGGTAGAAGAACTACCCATGGAGTGTTTACTCCCACTAGTTGAGGCATCGGAAGTTGGCCTAACAAAGGTGGCGGACGATTTGGATGAATCTCCCATCTTATACCCCAAGCCAATGTGATGATTAGCCGGAAGTAAGTCATTTAGGATATTATCCAAATGGCACTTACCTTTATTGAATTCATTGATTCGGCCTAATGTGCACTCATACTTCTTGGTGAGAGAATGCATAGAAGCATCCAAGGTGGACACTTGCGATATGAGTGCACAAACACGTGACTTGAGATTCTTATTCTCAATACTCAAAGTTGAGTTTTGAGACGTCAAATCCGCTATCACATGTTCATCCGAATCCTCAACATGAACATGCTCAAGTTGAGATTTGAGATTTACAATCTCATTTCTCAAACCTTCAACAAAGGTGTCGTTGTTGACGATGATAGGCTTAGGCGAGGTTTGAAGACTAGTTAGCTCATTTTTAGTCTTAATAAATCTATTAGGCAATTTAGAAAACTTATACCAAAGTTGTTCGTTGGCTAATCTAAGTTCATCCATAGTTAGCTCTTCGCCTTCATCCTCGCTTTCATCCTCGCTTCCATCGGAGGAGGTCTCTTGATCACGTTCCTCTTTTCCTATGAAGCACGTGTGTGCTTTCTCCACTTGTTCATCATCCGACTCTCCACTTGAGGAGTCCTCTTCGGAGTCGGTGAATGTGCCGACAAGCCCTTTCTTGTACCCTTTCTTGTACTTCTTTGACTTGTCGAACATTGATGCCTTCCACTTCTCCTTGTGTTTGTTGAGAAGACAATCCGGCTTGATATGTCCTGCCTTGTTGCATTTATAACACACGGGAGTAGAAGCATTAGTCGTACTAACTTTAGATTTATTCCTAAAGTTACCTTTTCGGAAGAATCAGTCGAACTCCTTTGCCATACGGGCAATGGATTCTATGTCCAACTCGTCTTCCGACTCTTCATCATCAGTAAATGGAGCGGCCTTGTACGCAATCGCCTTTTTCTTTGGCTCGTCTTGCTTCAAGTACGCCTTCATCTTGTCCTTCATCCTGATCTTGCTTTCCTTGCGTACCTCATAAGACATCAAGGTACCCATTAATTGTACAACAGTATACTTATTCATATCGTTACCTTCCTCGATGGCGAAGGTATGCTTTTTCCAACAAGAAGGAAGTCCGTCAATAATCTTCGCGACTTTCTCCTTTTGGGTGTAGATCTTCCCAAGAGCTTCCAATTCGTAGGATATATCCACGAAGCGAGCATAGTACTCCTTCATAGTTTCACCCTGTTCCATATGAAACAACTCGAATTCTTTGTTAGCAACAACGAGTTTAGAGTCTTTTACCGTATTCGTTCCTTCGTGCAAGATGAGGAGTTGGTTCCAGATTTGATATGCACTCTTACATGTGTATATCTTGTTGAAGTCTTCGGGCTCCAACGCATATTGCAAGGCATTCATTGCCTTGGCATTGTTTACCTCCGCGGCAACCTCCATGGTAGTCCACTTCGTGAAATCTTCTTCGGGCTCGACATACTCCGTCAACGTGGCTCTCCATAGTGAAGCGCTCCGGAGGAAGGTTTCCATCCGGTATTTCCAGTACACGTAGTTGGTACCATGAAGTGAGGATGCCTAACTGAGGATTGTCCTTCCATAACTGAAGAAGCTCCTTCACGATTCTTGAAGACGTTGTAGTCGTTGTTTGTCATAGCTATGAACCTTGGCTCTGATACCAATTGTAATGCCCTGCGTAGCTACTGCACATGTACTAGAGTGGGGGTGAATAGTACTTTAAAATAATCAAGAGAGTTATTCCTAATTATTGTGCAAACACACAAACAACAAAGCGGAATAGACTACAAACAACAAGAATAGACAACGCAAACAAAGTATGTAACGGGTTTGGATCCACCCAAGTCTCCCCGACTTGTTCCCGGTGATCCTACGTCCCAACCACCCAGATCTCCTCCGGATACTTGAGTTACTAACCCAAGATTTTGCACTATGAAATTCTTGTAGAAAAACCTCTACAAGACCAAATCATACACAATGAAAATGTGACTCCCACAACCCGGGATCACACACTTCTCTCACAACCGAGAGAACAACATACAATATCAAAGTAAATGAAATAATGAAACACTTACCACATAATCATATGCCTTGAGTAAACTTACCAATATTAGGGCAAGGAGGATTTTGAGGAGGAAGATGTCACCAAACCGAAGCTCCACCAATATGATCAGCGATCGAAGCCTAGGATGGAGGATGGTGACTAGAATCAAGCTCTTGGCTTGAATGGCTCACAATCAATGAATCTCTCTTGAGGAATAAGAGTGAGGGAGAGATTCTAGTGAGAAGAGATAGCTTTAGAATGGAGTTGATTTGCTTCTCTTTGATTTCTCTAAATCCCAAAATATGCAGCCTTGAATACTAGGAAAGAACCCCTCCAAGTATATATAGGATAGAGGAAAGAGAGAGGAAAAATCGTGGCAATAAATGCTCCAACGGCTCTATTCTGAAGCAGACTAGTCGGTGAAAGAAGGATCACTGACCGACTAGTTTCTCAACTAGTCGGTCGGTGATTCAACATGAACCGACTAACTGGAGAACAACCAAAAGAGAAAGTTCAGACATAAAGAACTAGTCGGTCTAAGAAGACTTGCCAACCGACTAGTTTCACAACTAGTCGGTCGGTGAGTGTTCTTTGATCGACTAAGAGTCGAAATAGTATAGGCTGAATTCAAGTTGAACTAGTCGGTCTGAGAACAAATTCCAACCGACTAGTTTCACAACTAGTCGGTTGACAATTGTTCTAAGACCGACTAACTCGAAACAGTAGCTCAGGCTGAAATGAGGCAATGATAACTAGTCGGTTTGAGAATGATTCCTAACCAACTAGATCGTCATCTAGTCGGTCGGTGAACCTTCTTTGACCGACTAATTGATCAACAGTGCCAGGCTGAATTAAGCAAGGACATCTAGTCGGTTCAAGAGGAATTGCCGACCGACTAGATCGTCATCTAGTCGGTTGGTTCTTCTACTTGAACCAACTAAGATGCACTAGAAGTCGAGGGAAGAAGCGATAGGCTTCGGGAAAGTTTCTAATGGCTTCTAAGATAATCCTACCTCTAAGATATGAGCGATAAGAAGATTATAATGTAAGTCCTACTCAAGGCTTAACATTCTATTCTATGAAGCTAGAAGACATTGAATTAAACATGAAGAACCGTCTTCAAAGCTTCAATCTTCACTTTAGACTTCAATAAAGCTCCTTGAGCTTCAACGAAGCTTCAGGCACACGATCACGCGTTTTGAGACGTCTTGAGACGTCGCTTTTGATATACGTAGACTTTTGGCGACGATCTCCATAACTGCGCTCACACAGTGTTAGTTCACGATATTTATGTTTGCTCATCATCAAAACCAAATCCGAGGAATCAATACTCAACACACCCAAGCTATAGCATGGCTATCTTTTAGGAACCAATTCCATTACACATATGATGTAGTTCAGATTAACCTAAACCGTCGCGTCGTGAACATACCTGAGTTTCGTTGTAAGTTAGGATTGGACAAGAAAGTAAGGATCCGATTAGACTAGTCATAGTGGTATATTGGACACACTCAAAGGACACAAGTAACTAGGGACAAAATTAGATAAGGTAATCACATATGTGTGATTGATGAGGAGACATCTACCGATCGTAGAGTCGAGCAACTTGTTGGGCACACGCAAGGTTATGAAACGCAAGGTGGTTGGATCCCTTTTCCACTAAATATCACTATTAGTTCAATCTCAATTGGTTAAGATGATCGTCAAAATAGTGGGAGGATATAGTTGGATAAAAAATAAATATAAGTATATTTAAAAATAGCGAATGCATGCTAAATTTAGCATTCTAATATTTGCAACAATGTCATCTGGACTTAAAACTCATATTAGACAAGAATATGCTCACTGGTAATAATTATGAAGACTGGTTATAAAATATCAAATTGGAACTTTCGTTTGAAAGACTTAGCTATTTCCTCAAAGACCATGAACCTGAAGAACCACCTAAAGTGGCCATAACTGAGATTGTTGAATCTTATAAGCAATGACTCTTGGATGAAGAAAAAGCTCACTGCCTCACTCTGGCCTTATGGACAATGAGCTCCAAAGGTGATACGAACATATGGATGTTCGTAGTATTTTTTCTAAATGTTAAACAATTGTATAGGAAGTCATCTCGGGTCGCAAGGTTCGAACCTTCGTGTAAATTGTTTAACACGAAGATGAGTGGGGGGCGTAGTCCAAGATCATGTACTCAATATGATTGCGTACATTGAGGATCTCGTAGATCTTGGTTTCGTCTTGGACCATGAGTTGTCTATGGACTTGGTCCTTAATTCTCTTCCCCCAAAGTTTGGCCCGTTCATAAGTAGTTTTATTATGAACAGGATCGAGATTAAACTTCCTGAACTCCTCAACATGCTTCGGCAGTTTGAGGAATGCTTGAATGATAAGTCTTTTGCTTTGGTTGTCGGCTCTTTTTATTCCTCTAAGCCCAAGTGCAAAAGAAAGAAGAAGAATGCCCTTCAACCAATGAAGGCAATTGAGAAGGGTAAGGGAAAGGTGGAAAAAGGAGGGTCGGCCAAGGCAGAGTGTTATTTCTACTATAAGAAATGGCATTAGAGGAGGAACTGCAAGATATTCCTAAAACAAAAGAAGAAGGGGCATACGGATGCCTCAACTTCAGGTATAATTGTTATACAAAGTATAATTCTTTTCAAGACTTCTAATTGCATGGTATTTGATACAAGTGCGATTTCTCACACTTGTAATTGGTTATAGAAGCTGAGAAAGAATAGAAAGACTGAAAGGAAGAGGACGATCACAAGGTTGGCAACGGAGCAAGCATTGATGCTCGGGCCATAGGAGACGTCCGACACACCTTGGCAAACATCGTTAGCTTGCTTCTAAAGCAATATAATGTTTCCAAATTTTACATGCAATGTAATCTTCGTCTGATGGAAATATATCTACTGTCAATAAAAGTTATGAACCTATGCATTTGATGGTAAAATTGCATGAATCTAGGATTATGGTGCATATATACTTTGAATGACAATGATGTATTAAGAGTTAATACAAGAAAACACAAAGAAATAATGAAACCTGTTCCGACAAAGTAGACTAGGTCATATCAAAGAGAAAGACTTGTGAATTACATAAAGATGTATCTTTAGACCTCTCGAATTATGGGTCATACGACACTTACAAGTCCTGCCTCAATGATCGAAACTCCTTTTGTATGACAAAGGGCAAGAGTTGGGAACTCTTGGATCTCGTACATTCGGATATATGCTGACACTAGTCTACATTAGTCAGAAAGGATTATTTTGTTACGCTTATTAAAAGATCACTTTAATGATGGACACATGTTCTTGATGAAACACAAGTTTCATGCTTTTAAGCGATTTAAAAAATGTCGTAACAAGATGGCAAAGTATTAAAAATCCTTCGATTTGATCGAGAAATATAATACTTAAGCCATGAATGTTTTTCGTATTTAATAGAATATGATTCTCTTCCAGGTCATACGTGGAATCACACCTTGTTTGACATAGTGCAATTCATAAAGAGTGACGCTGAATTACCAACCTCCATCTAAGGCTATGCCTTAGAGCTTCTGTTTAAAACCCAACAGGTGTCAAAACCAGTGGGAGAGTCAGAATCAAAATTTCAGAACCAGTCGTTAGGAAGCCTGTTGAGTATTGGTGTTTCATACCAATGTTATTTTGATGATGATCACAACATTATGTTGTTGCTAATGACTCTATTGTTTTAGTCCCAAAGTTACATTTCAAGAATATCAGCCAAAGCTTAGACTCAAGGGGTGCCAAAGCTTGGAGATAATGGAGAGCATCTAGGCATCAAGATTGAATCCATAAACTCTAAGGAAAGCAATGTAATACATGTAATATTTCATTTATTGCTTTTCTCCTTTTGAGTCTATGTTTAATGTAATGATAGATGGTCTACTCATTCATGCATATGCATTTAACCATCTTAATGAGCCTTAGGATTATCATAGAATCCAACCCACTAGGTTCATATTGTCCAAAGACTCATTTGGAGTCTCTGACTCTACGACTGTCACCTGATGAAGGTTTTACAGTCGACTGGGTGATTTCAGTCGCTTGTCAAGCCTTCTACAGTCGACTGTGGTGCACTGCTCAAGTCAACATTTTTATTGACTCTACTTGAGCTTTTTGCATCAGTCGACTGATGTTCAATTTACAGTCGCCTGTATATTTACAGTCACCTGTGAAATGGTCAACAGTCGTCTGAAAGGTGTAAGTGCGAATATTGCAACTCTCCGTTTATTTCCATCACCTGCAGTAGTCGACTGATGAAGGATAAACAGTCGCCTGTCTATTTTACAATCGACTGTCATTTGTTCAGCAGTCACCTGTATGCATACTAGGAGTAAGTTGCAACTCCCTGTTTTATTCCATCCCCTGCAGCAGTCGCCTGGTGAAGGATATACAGTCGACTATCTGTTTTACAGTCGGCTGTGTAGTCTGCTACAGTCGACTGTCATGGCTCAGATTATAGCCGTTGGAAATTATTTAGCCGTTGGACAGTCGACTGTCATTTGTTCATCAGTCGGCTTTCAGTGTCGTTTTTGCCCAGAATTTAGCCGTTGCAGCTTTTTTGTTTTTGGCTGTTTTCTTGGCTTTTGAGAGTTCCTATAGGGTTCCTATATATATGAGAGTGCTGAGTTCATTAGAACTTCTTGATGCTATTGAAAATCTTTAAAGATTAAATAAACCACTCTCAAACTCTCTCATTTTCCTCTTACAGCTCATTCTCTCCTTCATGCATTGAAGTCAAGCTTAAAGAAAATCATCCAAGTGCTTTCAAGCTAATCTCATCACTTGGAGATCCTCTTCCATGCCTTACATTCATGAATGAGTAAGCATCTCAAGGCATAGGTAAGAGTATTTGTTTTACTTTGTGTTTCTTTGAAACCCTAATTCTCTTTGTGGGAAATAGATACTCTCTTTGTGGGAGTAACTCTCTTTGTGGGAGTTTGGTGTCCTAGTGTAGGGCTAACCCTAATTCTCTGTGTGGGAGTTAGCAATTCTCTGTGTGGGAGTTAGACCCCTGTATACGGTTGGTTTGGTTCTTGTGTAGGACAAAATCCTATGTGTGAGGTATCTCTTTGTGGAATTTGTATTCTCTTCTCTTTGTGGAAAATATAGTGAATATTGGTGTGGCTGGACGTACCTAAGTTTTGGAAAACCAGGGTAATATCTTGTGTTTGCGTTTGATTTAATTGTGTTGATTAATTCCTTTTGCATTTATTATTCCGCATTTGCACGTTAAATTTTAATTGCACAATTTATTGCCATTACACTATTCACCCCCTCTCTAGTGTGTTGTTGTTAGTATTGCGATCCTTACAAAGTCTAACAGGATTCCTTGATCCCCTAAGAGGTACTACGGTTTTCTCGTAGACGGAGAGGTCGAGGATGACATCATGGTTGATGATGATGTGTTAGATTTTTGGAAGCCATTCAAGTAGAGACCCTGAAAAGTGGCTTAATGTAATCTAAAATGGATTCCATACACATTTATAAAGTATGGACCTTAGTAAATGTGCCCAAAGGAAAAGTTCACATTGGCTGCAGATGGATCTTTAAGGAGAAAGATCGGTGCAGAAGAAAAAGATAGAAACGTGCAAAGCTAGGCTAGTTGTGAAACATTCTCACCAGTAGCCACGCACAAGCATATTCAGGTATACTTTATGACTATGAAATCTGGCAAAAAGATGTAAATGTTACATGACTCAGTGTGAAGGTCTCGAGATCAGTGTGAGTGAAAGGAAAGCATGTAGATTGCATAAAACTAGTAGCGATTCTTAAGTCACCCCATATTGTACGTGGATGACATGAATTTTGATGCGGAACAAACATTGAGATGTTTAACTGTCATGCCCTATTTTGCACTATACGTGTATTCTACTGAACACACATGGTATTTCTACCTACGATGCATACGTGGGCATGAAATAAGCGTAGAAATCGATGTATGTGACGTAGTGCAAGGGGGATTAGGCCGTAATATGTGGCTAAGGGAATAGAATGCTAAACATGAATGCGGGAGAAGAGAAAATGACGCCGTGTGTGTAAAACAACAGGAATGTGTTAGACGTGTGTGTGTGAAGCATGTATGCATGCACGGATGTGGGTGAATGTGTGTAGGAAGAGCCATGCTAGTGTGAAAGGGGTTAGGGGTTAATGGAAACCTCCGTAAATTTTTAGAAAGGCTAGGGGCAAAACGGTCATTTGGACTAAATTTGTTGTGCGTACATACTTAAGTGGTCGGTGTATAAAGTAATGGTAAACTTGTAAATACCTAAAAGTTGAGGGGTATTTTTGGAGGGGTATTTAGGTCATTTAAGATGTGGCATGCTTATCCTAAGGAGGTTCTAGAGTTAGATATTTCTTAGGAATTTTCTTCCATCTTCTTTATCTTTCTTTTCTTTTCTTTCTTTCATTCCTTTTCCTCTCTTTCTATTCCCTTTAGGCCGGCCACCCCTTCTCCATTTCCTCCTTATTTTTCAACTCAAAACCCTAATTACCCCTTCCAAAAATCAAGTATCACAAGTGGTTGCAAGTGGGAAGAAGTTGGAGAAGAAAGAAGAGAAGGAAAAGAGGAAAAACCAAAGTTTTGAGGTAGGA
This sequence comes from Scilla litardierei, assembly GCA_030789695.1. Classification (NCBI taxonomy): domain Eukaryota; kingdom Viridiplantae; phylum Streptophyta; class Magnoliopsida; order Asparagales; family Asparagaceae; genus Scilla; species Scilla litardierei. The sequence goes on along the minus strand of CM061138.1, from coordinate 78,871,017 downwards.
TTCCAACTTGGTTTTGGAAATCTCTTTATGGTTTATTTCTATCATGTTTCATATTATGTTTTACTCAATTTGTAGTAAGTGTTATCAAATTTATGTGTCATAATTTAATTTCACCAATTTCCCCTTGAAATTCCAAGCAAAAACCACCCCTCATGTAATTCTGAAATTCTGTTGTGTGATGTTGTTGTGATTATGGTTATTGTAGCTCGAATTAGGGTTCGAAAAAAATATGAGCTTGTAGATTTTGAACTTCTACCCCAAAATCATATAAATTTTGACATATGTTCAATTCAGAAATTAGGAGCAATAAATCCATCTTTACAACATGTCTGTTTGATTTTCAGTGTTGACACATTTTAGCAAAATTGACCTAAACACCACACACAATGGAATTTTGTGTTCTTGGTCTTGTTGGAAAGTTAACAAGTTTTTCTAAAATTGCATCAGAGTGCTTATATGTCGAATTTCTGGCTGCAACATGCTTAAAATTGGCTTCCAATACATACCCTGAAATCTGTCTGAAAAACAGATTTGACACACTTCACCAATTAATTCACCATAAATAATATAGTTCATATTTTTATATGAAATTTTACCTGTGAATCCAAAACTGCCATATCTTCAACTTTCATTTATATAGTTTTGTCAAATTTCTAAGAGAAATGAATGAAATGTGTTGATCTTTATGGCTATTCTTGCAATTCCCAGCAAGCTGAAATGTTAAGAGATGCTATAACTATGATTTGATGCTAAATTTTCCTCTGTTATGCATGTGAATTATTGTTACTTGAAGTAGAAGTTCATTGTGACATTTGCTCTTGGATTTACTCATGATATAATGGCCATGTTATTGACTCCGTCACGTGTTCGATGAAATGCCTCAATGAAGGCAACATTCGGTAATTTGTGAAATGTGTATGTGTTAGTGTAGGCCTTGAGCCACATTGATGATTGGTAAAGTTAGAGGCTTGAATGGCATGGATACATTGTAATTGTGACTGGATGAGGTGTTGTGATAGAGGGTATGTCACGTGAGTGCATGACCCCGTGTCTAATGATGGATAGTTAAGGTGATATGTGCATACACATGCCATCATGACCCCTAACGTGTCACTTATGATGTTAACTTATAAAATTGAATAAGTATCAGTCCTCTCTAATGAGGGTGAGTTAGAAAACCCCGGGTTTTAGGTGGTATTTGAGTAAATTGTGGATATGAGGCCTGGACTGAGAAGTTGGGGGAAATGATTATGTGATATGTGATATTTATATCCACTCACCTTTACCGGGAGTGGAGGTGACATACGGAGGTTGTGTTATTATGTGGAGAGCCTCACTCATGTCAGGGACTGGGGGAGCTGAGAGGCCCGGTGTTGTACGGTGCCCGTGTCCACTGCCCTGTGTGTTATATTCACCCTAAATTTGGGGTGAAGTCTAGGTCCTGGTATCACACAGTTTACCCAAGTTCCAATTAATTCAATTATAAAATATTAAAATGAGAATTTGGCATGTTACTCCTTCTGCTTGCAGTACTTCCCTTTTTTCCTTTACTTGCTTCACCGGTGATACTGTGTTATGCTTCTGACACTTGCGATTCCCTTTTAAATTGTGATTGCATGAATATTTGTATCGTTATTCGTGCTAACCCTTTTCTTGCAGCAGCTCGACATTGGACAGTAGGTATGATCCCTTATTTAGCTATTTATTTTTCATTACGACACTTAGTTTGCATGCCTTATTTCTCTTGCCTTGTCTTGTGGATTAATAACCTTAAAACGGTGTTCCAAATCCAAGTTGGTTCCTACAGGGGCACGAATTGACGTGCTCCTCCCTATTTTTCAGGTAGCAGAGGTAGCATGGTTGGAGGTGACTTGGAGTTGGGTTTCAGGGGTAGCACTTGGTGAGAGATGTAGCTTGTGTAGTGACATGGTTGTCTTGGAGATGGAGAGTGATGGTGTATACGTAGAGGTGTACCTGGGCTATGTAAATTAATGGAAGTTGTTATATATGATATGTTGTTATTGGTCGAATTTATTTGTGGTGTTGTTTTGATATTACTGTGAAGCTTCACTTGTGCTATCCCAGTATGTGCATAGTGGCCTGCTTGTTCAGTTTCTCCTTTCTCTTTCTTTTCTCTCTCATCACACGCACTCTTCAGAATACTTGGAAAAAAATTAATTAATGTCGGGTATCCTGGGAAACGGGGCGTGATATTAACTCTGTCAGAAGGATGGATGTCAAATAAATTCTCCATAAAGGGCTTGGGAGAAGCATCGTGTACACCACGTGTAAAATAAATCTATGGAGATATATTTAACAGGATGTTGAGTCTCTCCCAGTCCTAGTACATAGACACCATGCTAAAGTGGTTTAGCATTGTAAGGGTGGTTTCATACCTACCATCATTGTATAACTATTTCAAGAAGATGTCTTCAATTACTAACTTAGAGAGAGATTATGATAGTGACCTTATGTACTTCTGCAATTGGATATATCATGTATATTGTGATGCGTATAAGACCAGATATCACTTTTGCATCCGGTGTAGTAATTCGATATCAGTTTGACTTTAGAAAGGACACTGAAAGTGGTTAAGACAATTCTCAAATTCGTGCGAAAGACTAAAGATTTGGTTAAGGAACCGAGGCTGCAAAGATATTCTTCGTAGATAACACTTCATGTATGATATAGAATCAAAGAAGGATATATAATTCATGCATGTATCCGATGAAGACACATTTAGCATATCTATTGATGAGGGCTCTATCATGTGTAGAGAGACTCAAGTGTAAAAATGATATGTGATACCATGATAATTGAGCCTAAATGCAAGTGGGAAATGTTGGAAAATGTGTGCCCTCTGGGCCAATTATTTATAATGGGGACATCTTGTTCAAAATGATAGTATGCTATTTGGTAATGTTTATCCGAGTATAATCAGAATGTTTTCTGTATTTTATACTTAGATAAAATCTTGAGACTTACTGCTAGGTCAAACATGTATCAAGATGAGGATCTCGATCACGGAGAAATGTTTCGATTGCTACTAGCATAAGTCTAAAACTGTTCGTAGTCATAAATGCATCAAGAGAGAACATCGATGAATTAGAAAGACTATTGTGTGCTCTGTCTTCACTAAGTGTTGGTGGCGATGATCTCATGATCATTTGATTTAGTAAAATCGGAAACGAGACACAGGTGCTCATTAGAAAATGAGTTTACTGAACGACCCAACGAGAGATGCTACATAGATAGCACATACAAAACTGTCAATAGTAGCTCTCAAGTTATGATATGCAAGTTAGTCCTTTGACTTGAGGCCATTGTACGAGCATGTGCGTGAACGATGTTACTTAGGTCTCTGACCTAGCTTCGAGGCAGTGCCTGTTGAAAAGTCTTAGGTTGGTTAACACTTGAAGCGTACGAGAGGAGTAGTGGCCAAAAGAGGATTCGGCACTCCTGTATGTGTGGAGTTAGTGTCACGAAACTAGTACTGTCCTTAGCGAAATCCTTGGCCAATGTATGTTGGATATGATACAACAAAGACAAGCTAAGACCAAAAGATGCTTATCGATCGTGAAGCTATTAGGGGTTGACAGTCAACCATGCCCTAGGCTTCATAGTGATATAGTGTTGACGAAAGGATTAAAACTATGGAATTCATCTCTGGCATAGCCAAGGGTAGTCCCGACAATGTTTATGTCAATGGTCAAAACACGTAATGATGATACCATACCAGGGATGGCATCTGCTGGTCACGGTCACTGTCATCCAGAGATATGAGTCCCATCTGTAGTAGGGCAAGGTTGTATCTCACACAAGCTGAGATCCTCGTCCAAGTTAAAAGAGAAAGATGCATATGATGCATGTGAATTAATATGGTCGCACTTATGAAGTGGATTTCGGTCACAAATGATGTGATGCAAAAATTGATCCTTGAAAAAGCATAGAAAATGCCCAAACCGGGGTCCTGGAATGTCCTGGACCCATTCAACCTGAGTAGGACTCACGAAAAATCCCAAAATAGACTCATGCACTTCCAGGCATTAGCTTGGGTGTGTGTAAGGGTTACCCCAGGTTTGGGATCAACTCCAAATGCACGTGGGGTCGAGCCCTAGTACTGCAAGTGGCCTGGGTCGATCCCAGACAGACTGAGCTCATCTTAGGCCGTTGGGCCAGAGTAGCCCGCCGCTGCGGGCTGGGCTAGCTTGCCCACTTTTGGGCAGGCTGGGCTAGTCCGCCCGCTGCGGGCAGGCACTTGACTCGTGGGCCCCCAGCCAGTAGGTGGGCATGCCCGACCTGCTAGCAGGTGGGGCCCATGGGTGGGCCCCACGATATGAATTCTACAGAATACTTTAATGCAGATTTGGGGCAGTTTTCGGTGCAACTTTGAGGCATTGTTTAAGGGATCAAACGAACTCAGAATTGAGCACCGTTTACTTCTATGCAATCTCTGTTTAATGATCTTCGAAATAATATATCATTTTGATTCTAAAGCTTACCATAGAGAAAGAATTAATTGCTCAAAGTTTAGTCCTCGAAAGAGGAAACATTAAGTCAATTTGAATTCTGTTTATTTGTACCACATCAGATATGATACTCCTCTGCTCAGCTCTCCCTAAAAATAGAGAGTCCCTCTTCTCTTAAACTTACATCAGTCTAGATCAAGTGAGCTCACCCTAAATTAAAGTGAGCAAACCTAGATCTAAAGGCGACCAAATTTTTCCTCCTTTCCTCTTTGCTTATTTTCAGATTCTAGCAAAATTTGAAGAAAGTTCGGATCAGATCAGAAGCTTGGGACAAGAATTTAGCTAAGGTGGAACTGTCTGGAGCAAGTGGTCACCTCTTGACAAGGCGTTGGATCGCTTCGGGGCATCGTCTCAAGGAAAAGTTTTTGCGACTACAAAAACTTAAGGTATGCATTTATGTTTCATATTTTATTAGCCGAATTAGTTAAATCTATCTTTGCGAGATAGGTTCGTCCTACTCCTTAGATAGTAAAAGATCCGACAAATGAGTTTTCTTTCCGTAGGGCGTTTTCATAAAAGCATTTTATGATTTCCTTTTCTTCTTATTCTGCTTCCATGTCTGCTAAGTCTTGGCCTAAACGATGGAAAAGCCCTATCGAAGATTGTTCAAAACCCTTCACTATAGGGATTAATTAAGGGTTTAGGACAGTATAACAGAGGACTTAGGCCTTCATTTTCATGATCTTTGGGTGACCCTTAAGCTTGGAGATGCCATTACTAGGATTAGGGCTTAGAGGAGCTCAATGGAGAGATTGGGGGTTCATCTTATTCTTCGACAACGCAGATTTGATCCCTCCTTTCTCCTCTCTTGTGTATTTTCATTTTATTGCATTGTAATATTGATTAGATGATGTTTTGTATCAAAAACACACGTCTTCTCTTGTTATAATGAATTAAAACTCTCTTTGTATGTGCTGTGGGGTAATCTAGTGCATTATGATTTGGTATTTCTATTGTCTGTTGCACCACTTATTGTATATGTTATTGAATCTATGGGCATTTATGTTGTATTGCAATGCATTACCCGTCAAGGAGTTTGATGATGATGGAATGTCGTGAGGCAGCTCCTACGTGTACTAGCATTACCCATGCCTACACTACACATCGAGGGATCCGAGAATGGCGTGATGTGAAGCATTTCCTATATGCATAAGACTTGTCGAGGGGCCCTAGACGAACATATGGTGGTGTGACGCGATGTATTACCTAGCAATAAGATATAAACCCATGAATCCAATGACTACTTACGATGCAACCCTCATTGTGCCTGATTGCTAGAATTTCTGATCCACATGTCTTGGCCTGGATGTGGGATTGAGTTATAACTCATGTGCACTCCTCAAAAGGGAGGTCCCCAAAAAGGACGCATGGATGACTTTGGAATCACAACAACAATAACCCTAGGTGACCCCACAGCACATGCAAATCCTCCTATCTCTTTCTCTGCAATCGGCCAACCTACTTTAGGCATCCTAGATCACCATTCACACCATCTATTCATACCACCCAATTTTGTAATTGAGATGAAATTAGTCTAATCATTATCCATCCTTAACCAATTGAACCTACATAATTGTAGAACGACTTGTCCCTGTGGATACGACACCCGGCTCATCTGGTTTATTACTTATTGACCTCTTGCACTTGGGATTTGCAATATTTAAAGGCAAGCATAATATTAGTTTTCCAATGATGTCTACTTCGCATGACTATACAAGTAATGTGAATTTATGGCACTCTAGACTTGGTCAAATCGGCCTAACTAGAATGAGTAGATTAGCCAAGGAAGATTTATTAGCCGACATTGACAAAGTTGAAATGTCAACTTGTGAGCATTGTGTATTAGGAAAGACTTCAAGGAAGCCATTTGGTATGGGCACGAGAGCCAAATATCATTTGCATTTAATCTACTCCGATATATGTGATCCCTTGAATACAAGGGCAACGCATGGAGCATCCTACTTCATCACATTTATAGATGACTTCACTCTGTTTGGATACGTCTACTTGATTTCTCACAAGTATGAAGCAGTGAGTTGCTTCAAAAACTTTAATTGAGAATCAATTAGACCGAATGATTAAATTCTTAAGAACCGACCGAGGTAGAGAATATCTATCAACTCAATTCAAGGAGTTAAGTGATGAAAGGGAATCATTCATCAATTGAGTATTCCCTATACTTTGCAACAAAATGGCGTTGTAGATAGAAGGAATAGAACACTACTTGAGATGGTTAGGTCAATGATGGCACAAGCCAACTTGCCTATCACTTTTTGAGGTGTTGCATTATTGACCATAACCTACATTCTTAATAGTGTGCCTACCAAGTCAGTTGAAACCACTCCATATGAGTTATGGGCCGATCGTAAGACTAACCTAAATATCTTAAAACCTAAGGGTTGTGCAAAGAAACCCTTATCTCTTTCACAAGAGACTTACATTAAAAAAGTACCTGAACGATTCATTATGCAAAATAGCCTTTTGACACTCATATCTGTAAAGGTGAGGCCTTAAGTTAAAGTTTATGTCCAAAGACTTAAAAAGAGAATGACCTAATGAGCAAGATTCATTATGCTAGTGCAGTTAGTAGTCTTATGTACTCTATGATGTGTATAAGACAAGACATCTGCTTTGCAGTTGGAACAGTTAGTAGCTATCGATCCAACCCTTGCCAAGCATATTCGAACGTAGTTAAGAGAATTTCGAGATATCTAAAGGGGACTACTGATTATGCACTCTGCTATAACAAAGTGATCTATAATTGAAGGGTTACACTGGTGATGATTGGGGAGGAGACCTCGATGAGAGGAAGTCTACTTTTGGATATGTCTTCTTACTTAACCATGGTGCCATATTATGGAGTAGTAAGAAAAAATCATGCACAGCCATATCCATGATGGAAGCAGAGTTTATGGCATTCTCTGCGGCAGCCCAAGAGGCTGTTTGGTTGAAAAGATTATTGGATCATTAAATTACCGCAAGTGATTCTGATCCAGTTCTAATTAACTGTGATAGCCAAGTGGCTATTACATAAACAAAGGATCCAAAGTACCATTGCAAAACCAAACACATAGATATCAAGTACAAATTTGCTAAGAAGATGGTTGAACGCAATGAGATAAACATGAAGTACATACCTACGAGGGATATGATAGCAGATCCGCTTACTAAGCTTATTCCTAGAAATGTGTTCTTTGAACATACAAGATCTCAAGGATTGTGTAGAATATGATGTACTTTTATTTTGTATTTCTCAAATGTTTATAGATTAATGTCAATGTATTTGATAGCATAAAAAATTGTTAATTTTTTATGGATCATTCTTGATTAAAAAGTATGTCAGACAGAAGCCTTCTCACACAGGTAACTGCCTCCATCATTTAATAAATAGGTGGAGATGAGACGAGATTTTAAGTTAATTATCAGGCGGATAATTATGAGTTCAGTCTTAAAATCACAAGTCGGCTAATGACTAAGGAGTCATTATGGTTATAAAGGTGAATTTAATTATTCACATCGTCTAGATGCCAAATGTGAGTCCTAGTGGTTTGCTGTGAGTAGATTGGAGGACTCAAAGTTAAACACAGTGTTGTCTAATTATCATCTGTACAACACTATGTGTAGAGACATACACTCCATGAGAAAGGAGAAAGTGTTGTAACGCATGTTTCATACCATGTGTGCTTAAGCGACCAAAGGGTTTAAACGTAAGTTTGATCTCAACTTACTGTTATGTGATACCCTAAGGCCTTGAGAGCCTTTATCTAGTACCCTCAAAACTCCGATCGGTTCTTGAAATGTTGAAATGTTGCCAGAGATCACGATGGATTCAGTCTGGTGGGGCATACTTGGAAAGGGGAGTTAAGCCTGGTTCAAGAGAATCACGAGAAGATGAAGATTATTTCGTGTATCATATTGATTTGTGTTCACCGGTCAACCAGTTGAACTTAAACAAAGTTCAGATGTGAATGCAAAGTACATGAGATCAATGGATAATACTTGATGTGATTAAGTGATCTAGGGTGCTGCATACTTTTGATCTACTCATATGAGTTGCTATATACTCATAACTGTTATATAGCACTGAACTCATTCATGTACCAGTTGCATGATCTATTTTTCTTGTATAAATTGGTGCAGAATTAAGGGAACAAGTTTCCTTATGTATCACATTATATGTGAGTTGGAGACGTTAGTATATGACGGCTAATGACCAAGTTATTTCACTCATAAGTGAGTGATAACTTAGCAAATACACATATTAATAGAATGCTTAAGTATGAGACTTAGGATATGACACAAATATGTGTATAAAGTAGTTTTTGGGTGGTTGCTGTAAAGAGATAACACCATCTCCTCTTCTCAAGGGACGCATTGGTTCCCCAACAGACACAACGGTTGGCATCCCAAGGAATGCAACCGTTCATTACCCAAGAGACACCCATTGATATCCCAAGAGTCATACCTGTTGGCATTCCAACAGTCACTATGTAATCTATATAAACACATTGAGGCTAATGAAAATATTGTCGGTTTCTCTTATCTCTCTCTCCGATCGTATATCTCCTTCTTCTATATTTCTTCATGGTATCAGAGCATCCTCCCTAACCGGTCGTCCCCTTCGTCGGTATCCAATGGAACCGATCTCTTCCAACCTTAAGTTTCTCATCTCCAAATTTTCAAATCTCATTACCACCTGCCTTGACTCCACCAACTACATTCTCTGGAAGTCTCAAGTCACCGGCGTTCTCAACGCTCATGGCTTCCTTGGGTATGTCGACAGAACTCTATCCTCCCCTTCTCCCACTATACCAGATCCTCGCTCCACCACCACTGAACCTCTTCCTCCTATCCCAAATCCAAATTTTCAAGAGTGGTTGATCACTGATCAGCACCTCTGTATTTGTCTTCAAGCAACCCTTACCACCTCCGCCCTTGGTATTATTCTCGGTGAAACGTCCTCTCGTATTCTCTGGACGAAATTGGAGCAACGTTACGCCATTCTTTCCGAAGGTCACATTCAACTTCTCCAAGACAAACTCAACAACCTCACCATGGAAAACGAATCCATGACAGCCTATTTGGACCGTGCAAAGAACATTTACGATCAACTACAAACGGCTGGTCCCGATACTGTCACCACCCGACAAGTTCTCCGACAGACGCTTCACGGTCTTCCCTCTACTTATAATTCCTTCCGTGTTATGGCTCGCAATCGCGGGATACCATACACGGTGGAAGAACTTTGGAGTAGCCTTATTGCTGAAGAAGCTACTATGCTGTTGCAACGTCACGCACCATCTTCCGAGACGTTACCAACCTCCGGGACAACTCTCGTTCCGGATAACACTTCTGCTCTCTTCACCAACTACAGCCATCGGGACAACCGCTCAAGAAAGTATCGCTCCTACTCGGGACATGTCCCGAGTAATCGTGGCGGTCGTGGACATGGGGCATCTCATTTGAGTCAATCTCGCCCTCCATTACTCCCTACTCCAGGCACATTCCCAGCACAAACCGGGAGATCTAGGCGTCGTATCCCTACCGATCCGACTGGTTGCCCTATTCCATGCCAAGTATGTGGGAAACCAAATCATCACACACTTGATTGCTTCTGGATTCATGAGCATGTCCACAAACCAGAAGCGCATGTCTCTCAAAGCACTCCCTCTGCGGAGACAAACTGGTTTCTTGACACTGGGGCCACTGACAACATCACTTCTACTGCGGGACATCTTGAGTCCTCGACTCCTTACACTGGTAATAAAAGGATCACTGTTGGTACTGGGGTTTCTGCTCCTATTACCAACATTGGCTCCTCTTCTATCCCCTCTCTTCGGTCTCCTTTACTTCTTCCTGACATTCTACATGCTCCTGAGTTTTCTAAAAACCTACTCTCAGTTTACAAATTCACCAAAGATAACAACTGTTTCATTAAATTCTTCTCTACTGGTTTTATTGTTCAAGACATAGACACCGGTCAAATTCTTCTCCACGGACCGAGTAGAAATGGGCTCTATCCACTTCATTCGGAACCAGTCTCCTTCTTTGCATCTTCTTCCTCGGGTGATCTTTGGCACACCAGACTTGGTCATCCAGCTTCTCCTGTTGTCTCAAAGATCGCCTCCGGTCTATCTGTCAAGCCGTCTCCCCTGAAGTCTTGTTCTCATTGCTCTATGAGCAAGAGTCATAAACTCCCATTCCCTCTGTCTGAATCAAGATCCAAAACTCCCCTTGCTTTAATTCATTCTGATGTATGGGGCCCTGCTCCTATTCAATCGATAAAGGGATATAGATTCTATGTTATTTTCATTGATGATTTCTCTCGATATACTTGGCTCTATCCTCTTTATCACAAATCCGATGTGTTTGCTGCTTTTCAGTCTTTTCAAATCATGGCTGAACGACAGTTCAACACCAAAATCAAAATTTTTCGTTCTGACGGCGGGGGCGAGTTTGTCAACAACCAGTTTTCTTCCCTATTTCATCGCCTTGGTATCATACACCAAACATCTGCACCATACACTCCGGAACAAAATGGTGTCGCAGAACGAAAACACCGACATATAATCGAAACAACACTTGCTTTACTTCTAACTGCTTCCATGCCCAAACAACATTGGCCAGATGCAGCAAAGACGGCCGTATATCTGATCAACCGTCAACCATCCTCTACTCAGCAGAATGAAGAAGTTTACTCAGCAGCAAAGACGGCCGTATAACTACAAAAAGTAGTTATTATCTAAATTTGAATTCCCAACAAGTGGAAAATCTATAAATAGCATCCCCTCTTGTGAGAATGAAGAAGTTTTTTCGTAGAGAATAACTACTACCAAAAGGCCTTCATTCTCCACAAAAGGGTGCATCATAAGAGAGAGATCTAGGTTGTGAGAACTAGTAGATTTTCCATTGTGTGATCATCTACAACAACCGGTGTAGAGAAGCTTTGGCAATTGATTATTCCACTGCACATCCAAGAAGATTGATAAGCATGGGCAAAGATTGGTCAGTCTCATTTAGGGATGACAAATTTCTTCACAAGAAAAACCTTTAAATAGGGGCCTAGAGCCCACTCTCTCAATCAATCTGAGCCGCACTACCAGTAACAATAGAACTTTCATCTTGAGAGAGTTCCTCCATCAATTCAAGGCATCACGTTGTAAAAAAATTGATGGAGATTTAGAAGAAGGATTACACACCCTGCAACCCAATAATGATCCGAAGAAGTTTCACCCTGGTCTTTCACTCACTTCCATAATTATCTAGATTTTATTAGATACATAAGTTGTATATAATCTAGATCTCTTGGATGAAGAACAATAGCATATTTTCAACAAAAAGAAATCAATAGACATGCATGCAGCCGATGATGTGTGCAAGAAAAAGCTAGTTTGTAAAGGTCCTCAAAAGCTTCTTTCTCCGAGAACCAAATGATCTCATAGTTGAGGCATCTTAGATTTCCATTCCCTCTGTCAACTAAATAAAAGAAAACATGTCACGCACAATAAGAACCACTATTTCTTGTTAGTGGTCAATTCTCATGGGACAGTTGGACAAAACAACTGTCATCTATTGGAATTTAGAACAAGTTCTTGCTTAACATAATACAATTGCAAATAATATTCAAGGGTTCGTATGTAATTGTTCAACAAAATTTGTCTCCATAAAGAAAGAAAGCATATCATCCCATATTCGGATATCAGACATACAAAATTCTCTGCTTGTTGAAGCTCCAACGCAAACGTCAACGTTTCACTCTGAATTCAATTCTCGAAGCAAGCTCTGCATGCAGTGGGGTCCAAGATGCATGAATTGATGCTTGGATCAATTCAGGGAACACTGTTCTCTTGCCTGATTGAGACTTGCGTGCATCCTATTGATCTTTGTCTCTTGTATGCAGTTCTCCTCTTTACAACACCATGGCCAGCTTTTTTCAGGTGGTTTGTGAGGCTTTGAGCAACTCAATTTTTTCAGTTTGTTAATTTGACAACACTTGGGTTTTGGTAGTGCTAAACCCCTTTTTGTCATCAATGGTTCCAATCTGCATGCCAATTGGAGACTTGATGGAACTTTATTAGAAAGCAAATGCATGTGCATTGCAATGCATTCTCTACTGAGAGGTTGATAGAGAGTCATCTGGCATATAATGCGTAGCTTTCATTTGTGCATGCAAATGCAAAAACCATGAGCATGTACCGAGCCGAGTCATGACACACTGTTATATATGTTAGTTCTTGCCATGTCAACGCCACGGAGGACTGCGGCGTCGCCGACGGCAAACGTACCATCAACTCAAAGGGGGTAGTAGAGCTCGCTAGCTTTTTAGGTGTTGAGGAACAATGAACTTGAATCTTTTAGTGGGAATTTTGTATTTGGGAGACAAGTTGTGGACAAGGTGCACCTACAATGGTCCATAGTTTGCCATGTATGCACCTTTGATTTTGTTGAAATAATTAATTAAACAACTGGGGAAAAGAAAATGTATTAAATGAGCAATGTGTGATTACGCTGCATATTAAAGAGTGTATGTGCACTATGTTAAGAGACATTGTGGCCATGTATAATTCATCAAGTCATTTTTTAGGCAGCGTTGCATTATGACTATAAGCTCAAAAGGTTGTCAAGAAAACCTAATATCATGGAAGATTCTTATAATTAATCCGATGTTTGTTCATGAGAATCACTACATGCTTCACATAGCCGTGTATTAATTAAATTAAATAGGAGTAGAGCAAGACAGGCTTGCTAGGGTTTTGACTGTCGCTTTGAAAACCCAAGAAGTAGTAAACAATTATTGCAAAGCCTAAGCACTGTAGGGTTCCTGCCTGGTGGATGTGAAACTTAAACACTAAACATTTAGTGATAACCTTAATAACGAACCAATTCTTAATAAATAATGCGGCGGACGATGAAAGTTATTACAATATAAATAAAATAAAAAAGCAAACCAAAGAGGATCAATCGCAAATGCAACGATACATCCTGATTCGGTCTCCCCCAACTTACTCCAGTCACCAAGCTCTCTGCTTGAGATTTTCACTAAACGGCTAGTAAACCACAAGAGAAAAACTTTATAACTTGACAAACACTCTTGCCAATTGTAAAACCCTCAATCTCAATACCCTAAGATGGGAAAATCATCACTTTCCAACCAAGAGCTACAAAGACCTCACAACCGAGGTAATCTTTGTAATAAAATAAGTACAAACTCCTATTGTCTTAAATATAAAGCGCTAAGGGTTACTTAGGGACGCTTTTTGACTGGTTAGGACCAAGGGTGCGATCAGCCCACCGAGGGAGTCGTCCATCGGTCCAAGTTCGATCCCGCGGTCGCCCCGTTGGGGGAATTACCCCTGCCTTCGTGGTCGATTCACAGTCGACTTTGCTGCTTCCCTAAGGCTTACGGTAGATCGAGTGATCGGCCCGCTGTGGGAGTTTTCTCTAGCCTTATAGTCGATCGAATGTTCGACCTGCTGGGGGAGTTGCCCCTAGCCATATGGACGATCAAGGGGTAGGCCTGCTAGGGGAGTTGCCCACAGCCTTACGGTCGACGGGTCGGTCAGCCAGCTGGGGGAGCTATCTGTAGTCTTATGGTCGATCGAATGATCGGCCTGCTGGAGGAGTTGCCCCCAGCCTTACGATCGATATGTGGCCGACCTACTGGGGGAGTTGCCCCCGCCTTACGGTCAACGGATCGATCGGCCAGCTGGGGGAGCTACCCCCAGTCTTATGGTCGATCGAATGATCGGTCTGCTGGGGGAGTTGCACACAGCCTTACGGTCGATATATGGCCAGTATGTAGGGGGAGTTGCCCCCAGCATTGCAGTCGACGGGTCAGTCAGCCAGCTAGGGGAGCTACCTCCAGTCTTATAGTCGATCGAATGATCGACCTGCTGGGGGTTGCCCCAGCCTTATGGTCGATATGTGGATAACCTGCTGGGGGAGTTTCCCCCGGCCTTACGGTCGACAGGTCGGTCGGCCAGCTAGGGCAGCTACCCCAGTCTTATGGTCGATCGAATGATCGACCTGCTGGGGGAGTTGTCACAGCCTTATGGTCAATATGTGGCCGGCCTGCTGGGGGAGTTGTCCCCAGTCTTATGGTCGATGGCTCGGTCGGCCATCTGGGGGAGCTACCCCCAGTCTTAAAGTCGATCGAATGATCGGCCTGTTGGGGGAGTTGCCCCAGCCTTACGGTTGATATATGGGTTAGTTTCCCTAAGCCTTACGATCGCAGGTCGGTCGGCCAGCTGGGGGAGCCACCCACAGTCTTATGGTCGATCGAATGATCGGACTGATGGGTGAGCTGCCCAGCCTTTCGGTCGATCGTAAGGTACGATCGGTCCTGCTGGAGGAGTTGCCCCAGTATTGCAGCGAACCGAGAGTTCGATTGGTCATGCTAGGAGAGTTTTTCCAATCTGTACGGCCGATCGAGAGTTCGATCGATCCTGCTGGGAGAGTTGTCCCCAACCTTACGGTCGATCGAGAGTTGGATCGATCCTACTGGGGGAGTTGCCAAGCCTTACGGCCGATCGAGAGTTGGATCGGTCCTGCTGGGGGAGTCATCCCCAGCCTTACGACCGATCAAGGGTTCCGTCGGTCTTGCTGGGGGAATTGCCCCCAGCGATCTCGGCATTGGATCCGACAGGCGATTACCAAATCTTGAAGGACGCGTAGTCGTGAGCAAAAACTCAAGTTCGTATCTTTATTTTAGAAGAAAAACTAGTGGTGCATTTAAAACTGAAAGGGTAAATGACATTAAAATACCATAACGTTTGGGCCATTTTCAATTATATACACTAACGTTCATTTTGGTAAATTTTGCTACCCAAACGTTTGATGAATTATAAAACGTGATACCTTTTTTAAGTTTGTCGTCAAATTAGTTGATCACATGATATCACGTGATTGAAAATGGACAATTATGTCATGCACCCTCCAGCTGCTGCCTCCTCTCGATGCAAAGCCCAGCTACCATCTCTGCCTGATGACTTTGTCGGCCAATGCATCGACCGATCGATCACCTTCTTCAGATCCCTCTCTGATCCCCAATTCAGCAACCGCTTCAATTTCCAGACGATGGGAGCCACCGCCCTGGCTCTCTCTGCCGACAAGCAGGACGCTAGATCGAAGGCGACAGCAAACTCTGACACCTGAAGGGAGAGATCGAGGCAGCACGGGTCGAGCCCAAATGAGATCTTGCAGATGGTGTCAAATGAGAGCCAGTTGAAAACTTCTTAAAGGTCGATGACAGAGGCGGCTTTAGAGACGGAGGAGAGAAGGGGAAGGAGCCTTGACCGGACCTCGCCGGACACGATGGAGATGACGTGGGACCGGACAAAAAGGCTGCCGAGCTCAAGGCTGGCCTTCTTGCGCTGGAAGAGCCAGGCTTTCCCGTCGACGTTAAAGATGCCACGGCCCAAAAGATCACCGAGGATGGAGGAGAATGCCTTCCCCTTGGGAAAGTTGTCGAAGCGGGTCTTGAAAATGTGCTCGACGTTGTCGGGATTGGCGATGATGGTGTTACCTATCATGTGGAAGTGGATGGTCTTCATCGGGGAGAGGCGAAGGAGGTGGGTGTGCCAGAATTTATCAAAATGAAGGTAAGTCATTTTGCCCCTTTTGTTTAATTCAGGGGCATAATGGTCAGAATTTATAAGAAACATCCCTCGTTAGCCAAATTTAGTTCTGGGTAGCAAAGTTTACCAAATTGAACGTTATGGTATATAAGTGAAAATGGCCCAAACGTTAGGGTATTTTAATGTCATTTACCCAAACTGAAATGCGCAAAGCGGGAAAGATATGGGTGGGCGAGTCACTTCCCTGGAGCCGTGAGATGCGATCGATCAGCTGACTCCTTATTCAATTATGTGCACCGGAGTGTGGACGACGTTCACCTTCTTCCCCTTATCTGCTTGCCTCAAGTGCCCTCTCCAGAGCCTGCCTTTGAAGCGTTGACAAGGTTCTTCAAATATCAATGGCTAATCAGTTGCTCGATGTCCTTCTTTTGGTGCCAGCAGTCGTCGGTGTCGTGACTGTTGTACTTTTGATATTTGCAGTACTTATCTTTGTCTCTTCATCCCCCCTTCATCCTCGGGGAGGACTGTTGATATGGCCCTCTTTTTGGGCATGTGTCAGGACGACGTCCTGGGTTGCGTTCAGCCTGTGGGGCGATGTTTCCCTTCTACACGGCTTCCCCCTGGGTCTCCTCTCCTGCTTCTGGTCCTCCAACTCGCGACGTTCGCCTTCGCCATGTTTCAAACTCCTCCTAGCCCCCATGGGGGAAGCTCTTTCCTCCGTAGACAGAGCTTCCTCTGCCAGCATGAACCGCTCCGCCTGAGCCAGGACCTGGACGAGGCCCTTGGGGGGGGTCTTGATGTAGCGATTTCTTCAAGCCTCCGTGCCGGAGACCTTTTTTCAGGGCTGTCATGGTGACCAATTCTAGGCAACTCTCGACGTTTATTCTCTGGGCGTTGAAGCGCTTCATGTAACCCCTCAGCGTCTCGCCTGACCTCTGGATTATATTGAACAGGAGGTCCGAGCTAGGCTTCCTTTGTCGGCCGGCCATGAACTGTTGGCAGAACTTCTGGTACAAGTCCTGGAAGTTTTCGATGGATTGGTCGGTGAGGCTGTTATACCACTCCCTGGTGGATTTCTTGAGTGTGGTATAGAAGCCTCGGCAGAGCAGGGTGTCGTCGGCCCCCTGGAACCTCATGACTCCCTGGTAGTTTTGCACGTGCTCCTGGGGGTCTCCCATGCCGTCGTACTTCTCCAAGGTTGGCACTTTGAACTTGCAGAGTACCCGTGCATCGACGATACTCCTCATCAGTGAGCATCGGCCATACATTGGGGCTTCCAGGTCGATCTAACCCAGCGGCACTACTCCTCGGAGCTCAAAAGGCTTTGGTAGAGTAGCAGGAACGTGCGAGGGGCCTCCTCTGTGACCCTCTTGGCTGGGGATCGGCGTCGGTCTCCCGGTGCATTCCCTGCGGTGGTGATCTTTGCGACTCCTGAGCCTCTTTTGGTGCGGGCTTCTGCTCCGCCCCCGGTGCTCCTCGGTGGTCGTGCAGCTAGACGATTGTCGTTCGTCCGATCGGGGTCACTTGGACGAGGCCGCAGTTAACTCGTCCCTGGTCCATTTGGTTCTCCCTCCTCCCTCACCTTGAAGAGATGTGGGGGTAAACGATCGCTCCCAGTTCAAGCCCTCACCATCGCGATCCATGACAATGGTTGAGCGCAACAGGGGGCGTGCCGCTGAGCAGTCAGGAAAACCCGCCTGGTTTCCTCCTAAGGGGTGTTGCGGGCCCGCGAGGTGCCGAATGGCTTCTACCAGGGCTTGGAAGTTGGCGTTCATCTCCTAAGTGAGATGGTCGAGTTGTTCGTGGGTTACCGAGCGTGAGTCATTGGTTTCCATTATGGAGCGGATGTGCTCGGTTTCATGTTGGACATAGCTGCCCTCCTCCGGGATGGTCGGCATTCGGGCCGGTCCATTATTGTGCTGCTCCATATTGGTTGTAGTGGATGACGTGAGAGATGATCTCTTTCCTACAGACAGTACCAGATGTTTCGGGATGTTTTCTCACCAATGATTGATAGGTTGAAGGTCCGGGGGTCGTCACGGTCACGTGGAACGTGTGCGGCCTTCGAGGTCGGTTGTCCGAGTGTTTGTTGGGGCGTAAATGCATGGATCCGTGTGCCTATGTGCCGAAGGGTAGCTTCGGAAAAACGATGGCTTCCTGGGGCGATCGGTCGGTCGGGCCTGGGGCTTGAGAGCGTTCGGACTCGAGCGATAGAGCGCTGAAGGGTGGGTTCGGCTGGTTGGCGACTCCTTGGATTTACACAGACGAGAGAGCTCGTCAGGGGGGTCAGACCCTGGTTCCGACCAAGTCCCATCTGATGCCTAAGTCAGCACTTGTCTGAAGGATGCTCAGTGGGATCGAGTATGGTACACTGAGA
Source organism: Scilla litardierei (assembly GCA_030789695.1). Taxonomy (NCBI): domain Eukaryota; kingdom Viridiplantae; phylum Streptophyta; class Magnoliopsida; order Asparagales; family Asparagaceae; genus Scilla; species Scilla litardierei. The sequence goes on along the minus strand of CM061138.1, from coordinate 78,852,535 downwards.
GACCAATACACGAGCCCTCGGGCCGAGCTATGGAGGAGAAATGTAAGGTGGAAGAAATGGTCGTGAGAGGTGGAGTACCTGAGATCTGAGTATTCAGGATTCGATCCGTTAGCATTTCGTCTTTTTGGCCTCTTATAGGAGTTTGCATGTCAACGCCTTTATGGCGTCTTGTCATCTCGCCCTTCCTGCCTGCCCGCTTTGATGATCTCTTCAAGGGACATGAAGGCGGTCCTGCTGGCGCATTGACTGATGTTCAAGGCAGGTGCGATCTGGGGAGCGGTTTTCTCAATCGTGGAGGGTCAGCAGTTTCCCTGACGTGGGCTTTGGGCATCCGCGATTCGATACACTCACGGGGCCTTCAAGTTTGGGCCCAACCCCCCTCCGGGGCGTGGGCTTGGCCCGCTCCGTTTTGGGGGGTTGTATCAAATCCAATGTTATCTAAATATTGATCTGATTGTTGCAAATTCAATGGTTGCATAACAATAGAACATTTTGTAACGAGTATATCAATAGTCAAATCCTCCTAGAATTCACTCATATTTGGGTTTTTGTGCTTTTAGAATGTGTACAATAACTCTAAACAAAACATTTGAAAAAAATGATGGAAAATGATGTTTTTAGAGGGTTGGTGTAGGAAATTTCCTCTATACATACTGTAACCTCTATACATAAATACATACATAGAATAATGGGAAAATATGTCATATGTGGCTAAGACAAATATGTTCCTCAAAAACTCCATCTTCCCTTATCTTTTCGGAAATTGGAACTATTCTTTTTTATCTTCAAATTCTAAAAAACCCAATGCCTTAAATATAAGGTGAACCCAATAAGTTTTGCCATTCATCCACTGGTCTTAAATTTGATGATTTCGTATGAATAGAACTTTTTAATGGGTGGATAAACATGCAAAACCATTTAGTTTCACCAATATTTAGTATATTGGGGTTTTAAATTGTGAAGAACAAAATGAACGGTTCCAATCTTCCAAAAAATATGTGAAGATTGAGTTTTAGAGAATGACATATGTGCTTAGACACATATGTCATATGTTTCATCTCTCTCTCTCTCTCTCTCTCTCTCTCTCTCTCTCTCTCTCTCAAACCCATTTTCCCATATATTTTTTGAAAAAATTTTATAGAATTGATGTACGCATTCTAAACCCGCAAAATCCTAAATATGGGTGAACCCTAGGGGCATTTGACCCTCGATCTGCCTGTTGTAAAAAGTTATAGTATTTTGAAACTCTGAGACTGTTGAAATTGCAATGGTTAAATTATGAATCAAAAAGCATTGTATTTACTTGATTTTTGGTTTGTTGATCATCTATGAGGTGTACAACAATCTTATTAAAAATTGCAAAAAAAATTGGAAAAATTGATTTTTTGTGCGCGTGCACATCTAACTTAAATATGCATATGCATAGTTACATTTTCCCACACACACAGAGATATGAGAATAATGGGTATCAGTGACATATGAGACCAAGCCTCATACATGACCTCCAAAACACTACCTTATGCTATATTTTAAGAGAATTGGAACGGTGTTGGAAATGAAGAGAATGAGTAACCATGGCACAAAGCCATGGTTCTCTATTTATTCATAATAGTAGAATCCCAAGGGATATGGGATACCAAAGGTCCACATTAGTAAGCTTCATGGGGGAGTAATGGAGGGATAAAGATGAGGGGAGGCCAAAAGGCCTCCCTCATTCATAACACTCCCCCTTATCCATCCATTACTTTGGTCTTAGCGTATAAAGCTAAGGCGGTGGATACTTCTGGATCCAGAGTAGTCTTGTTTGCCTCGTTAAAACCTTAGCTGTGGACCCATAGGTTACTCCCCCTGATCCGTACCAACATTATGCTTGTAGGTCTTTCAGCTTTCATTAGAGGTGGACACTTCAGGGTCCAGAGTTAAATGAGGTTGCATCATTAAAAACATTTGGCTATGGAAAACCCAATGGGAAAACCCATAGCTAAGGGAAAAAGAGTACAACTCTACCATCAAATCCCCCTGATCTATACAAGCTTCAGGCTTGCAGATCTCCTATGTATCTATACAATCATTTCCTATTCGTCTATACATCCATCATGTTCTGAAAGCAAATACAATCATCACTCATCTATACAAGTTTCACTCATATCTAGTGACCACTGGAAAACAGTGGTGCTCAGGAGTGATACGCTCTTCGAAGTTTGGTAGATGACTCAATGTATGTATTCTTTTACTCAGTCTTCACTGTGTCTGCAAGGTATTGCTGGACCTGGCTGAGCGTATTCTAGACCTGCTTCTTGGATGATGAGTTTCTCAAAAGATGTAGACTTTTGAAGGATGATGTGTAAATCTTTAGGAGGTGGCCGGCCATATGTGCTTAGTTAGCAAGATGATCTGTAAACCTGCATATGCGATATATATTCTTTGACCCTTGGAAGTTGCACAGAAGCAGCTTATCCTTGGTCCAGTGGTGCTCTCCAAGGTAGCACTATGACTGGCTAACAGCTTTACTGCAGACGTTCTAATAGAGACACGTGCAGTTGGCCAGATAAAGGAGTGTAACTAATACACTAGAGCTAGGCTCTTCATGACCTAGGATGTCCTCCTCCTCTTCCAGCGACTGGAATGCGTCATAAATAAGCATCTATTTTTAATAGATTGCAAATGAACATCTTTCTTCATAAACTCCTAGTGTATGATGAATATGATAGGTATAAAAGGATTCCACAACGATGGTGTTTAATCTGCAAGCCGAGACAATACCTTGTTTTGCCTAGGTATTTCATTTCGAATGTATGCTTATGGCTATTAGATATATCAATGGTCTCTACAGGAGATCCTATTAGATTTAAGTCGTCCACTTAGACGGCGACTAATTCAAACCTTGACCATGTTCTTTTGATTAATATACATGGGCAGATTTCATTATTAGGGAATCCTTGTTCAGTAAGGGATTCGCTAAATATGGTATACCACATTTTTATGGATTGCTTAAAATCATATAATGATATTTGAAGCATTTATAGAGAAGACGTTCCTATGTCTCTCTTTCATCTCTGGGGGTAGAGTATACCCTTATGGAAATTTCATATAGATCTCTATATCTAAATTGCCGTAAAGATATGCAGTCACAACGTCCATGAGCTGCATTTCTTGGCTTTCCAGAGACGTTTAGGCTTAGTTTGAAATAGGAAAATGATCACATTTCCTTCATTTCTTATTCATATGAAAACCAACTTATATTCCACAGGTTTTACACACTCATATGTATGGACTACTGGTCCAAAGACTTTGCTTTTCAAAAGTGAGTCCAGCTCTACTCTTATTTCCTCGTCCCACTTTGGCCAATCTATGCGTATACGCTATAGTAAAGTGGGTTGAACGTCATCGTCGTATTCAGCGACGTGAACGACAATAGAGAAAACAAAATCGTCGTCGTCGACTGTGCTATATTTGTCCAGTACCTCTCCAGTACGTACATAATATAAAGATGTTTTTCCTATTGTTTCCTCTACAGGGGAAATCAGGAGTGGAGAGGTCGCTGGTCTGGGCTCAGCATCCTGTGGAGGGATCATATTAATATCTCCAGGAATCTTCCTCTTTCGAGGAACTTTATCTTTTGAACCCGGCGGGCGTCCTCTTTTTAATTGAGGTATAGCCAATTCTGATGTCGTTGGATTGCATCCATCTATGGGGATGTCAATCCTAGCTGGCGTGTTGGCAGCAGGGACGTGTGAACGAACAATCTTATGGTTGTCCGTGAATTTATCAACCAATTGATGTACTTTAGTCTCAATGTGAAGGATCTTCTGGATCTCATCTTCACACAGAAATAGTATGCGGATCATAACGAGATTAGAACTTTTGTGTCCCATGATATGGTCTCAAAAGCTTCAGGCTTCTTTAGACTGCGTGCCTGTTATAATGAGACTTTGCTCATCAAATTCACAGTTATCAAGACGCGGTGATATGTGGACATATATTAGCACATCCAAACACTCTCAAATGAGATATGTTTGGTGGTGAACCATAAGCAAGTGGCATCAGTAATAAGATATGGCCACAAGAGGGCCTCTCAAATGAGATATGTTTGGTGGTGAACCATAAGCAAGTGGCATCAGTAATAAGATATGGCCACAAGAGGGCCGTATCATGATAAGCGATGCGGAATGCAGTATGGCGTATCCCTAAAAATCCACAGGCAACTGGGATTTAACAATGGACGTGAAATCCATTGGAGTCTCTTTATCAGAGACTTTGATGACCCATTCTGAGTATGAACATGCTACATGATGTTCAATTTCAATGCCAGTTGCTTGGCAGTAGTCTTGAAAGACAAGTATAGTGAATTCACCCACATTATCTGCTTTTGAGAAAGCTAGGTTGCGGGTGAACAAAAAGGCATACATAAGACCATCTAGTAGATGCATCTATCAGTACAATGAAGTACCGAAATGGACCACTTGCAGGGTGAATAGGCCTGCAAAGGTCACCATGTATTCTCTCAATGAAGCCAGGAGACTCTAATCCCACTTTCAGGAGGGAAAGACTCTCTATAAGTTTTTCCTTATGACAAAGGGGGACAAGGAAACTCAACCTTTTGAAGAATCTTCAGGTTCTCCAAGGGATTCATTTGATAATGCATCCGTCATCGCTGATCTAGGATGACGAAGTCTATTGTGTAAGAGTTGAAAACTCTGGCAATGAAAGGCACTTCTGGTGCTCAGTCAAGTTGGCTTTCTATAGGATGAATATCTGTAATAATAGGGGCCCGATGGGGGTCCAACGAATCGTGCATAAACGGTCTTCTGGCCATCCTTTTGACGAGTTACATAAAGATATTCACTATTTATTATCCATAGTTTCTAAGATATGTTCGTTTAAACAAAATATCCGGGAAACTTTAGGATAATCCTCTATCATTTAGGAGAGGAATATGCATCTTTTAGTCTCGTTGTATGTGGGAGCAATTTTAATACTTCACCAGTGCTTCGATGCACTGTCCATAATATATCACATTCCATCTATATATGAGAATGAATAGAAAAACTAAATATGCATTCATAAAGTTCCAAAAAGGAAATACAGATGAGGAAACAAGTATTTAAAATGCAAAGATAAAAAGAAAACTAAGATAAGGCTCAATCGATCAGATCATCATTCTCGAAGTCTTGTGTAGTGAACTTGGTCAGAGCTTGAATATCCGTAAGGTTTGTTTCAGGGGGAGGCTTCAGGCTCGCCTGATACAAGTCCTGGAGGTGGCGAGGAGTGCAACAGTTTCTGGACCAATATCCAGTCATGCCACATCTATAACATATGTCCTCCCAGTTCTTCTTTGGAATTTGCACTGGACCAGTGTTCTTATTATTCCATATGAAGTTTTTCTTCCCATTGTTGTTTCTATATGCCAGTTTCAGATAGAATCTCGGTCTTCCCTTGGACTTTCTGCTAACTGTTTGTATATATGTTTTATTAAACAGTAAATCTGTTTGTATATATTTTGATTGAAAAATGATTTTCTTGCTATAGTAATTACTATAGATATCTCAGAAAATAGATTTCACAGATTTAAAAACATGCGCATGTTAAAAATATTGATCTAGGGATTTCTAAGAATTTACCTCTAGATCAAATATCTAGGGAAGATAGATAAAAATAAAGATCTGTAGAATGAGTCTCCGATTCCGATGCCCCGTAGATATCACCGCAAAGGATCGCTACAACCAAAGATTCCAAGGGATCGAGCTTCAGCCGCAACGGATCGCAACTACAAAGATTCCTAAACGCGGTGAGGATGATTTTAGGGGATAAAAAGAGAAACTCAAGAACGAGAGCTCACGTGCTGATAACGTGTTGGAAATGAAGAGAATGAGTAACCATGGCACAAAGCCATGGTTCTCTATTTATTCATAATAGTAGAATCCCAAGGGACATGGGATACCAAAGGTCCCCATTAGTAAGCTTCATGGGGAGTAATGGGGGGATAAAGATGAGGGGAGGCCAAAGGCCTCCCTCATTCATAACAAACGGTTCATTTTAATGTAATATTCTAAACCCCTAAAACAGAATATCGGGTGAACCCAAGAGGTTTTATCCATTCATCCACCAGTCACAAAAGTTCTATTTATGAATAAAGAGAAAGAGAGGATAGCAAGATAACCGAACCTGTTGAAGGATCCAGACCAAGGAATCCGACATCTTGTCGGCCGGGATCTTCTTGAGGAGGCTGCGGTCCCGGGGAGGGACGGAGACCTCGGCAACCTGCTGGGCCAGGGCTCGGTCAGCAAACATCGAACTCCCAGGGACGACGATCGAAGCCAAGTCGCTCGCCAACAAGGCCCCGACCCCTGGTGATACGGGCGAAGACGCTGCGAGGGGGGTGGCTGGCAAAGCTATCGAAGGATCCCCGGCGGATGCCACGGGAAGCGCAGAACCTTCCGGACCGGAGGGATCCACGTCCTCCTTCCTCTTCTTTCCACCGTGGGGCTCCGAAGGCGCCGAAGGGGAACGCTTCCGCCTCGCACCATCCTCACCCCCCGGAAGGGGATCGCCAGAAGAAGAGACGGGAGGCGCGGCCACCACCTTACCCACGGAAGGCTCGGCTCGGCGCACTTCCTCCTCAACGGTCCTCCGAGGCGCCCTTCCAGAGGTACTACCTCGGCTCCGAGCGGCTCCACGACGGATCAGCTCATCGACGTCACGGACGAATTCGCGGCCGGCCATCCCTGCAAAGGAGACCGAAATCAGGATGAGTCATAGGGCGATCCGGGGATGAAAAAGCGACCTACCCGGAGACCACAAGACGGCCTTCAGGAGTAGGTCGTCCAACAAAGACCAGATGGACTTCGTTTCCAAAGGAAGAGCCAACAGAAGCGCAGCGGCTGCCCGGTCGGCGTCTGAGAGAACTAACGACGGGCGAGGATGGACAGAACTGCCCCAGCTTGTTAGAATCTGGGCCTCCCCCAAGAAGACCACGAAAACATAATCCGAGTTCCAATCCCCTGACCAGCGGGGTAACCCGATCAGGCATTCCCTCCTCGAACGAGCTCGGAGTAGCAGCCATGACCCCGGACCGACCGTCTGGACCTGGTAAAAGTGGAAGAGAAGGGGGAGAGTCGGCTCCAGACCACGGGAACAGCAGAGCGTTACGAAGCCCGTCAGTACCGCGATCGAACACGGGGTGAACTGACACAGGGACACTGTGAAATGTTCCATGACCTGGATGAAGAAGGGATGGAGCGGGAAGCGAAGACCCAGGCGGAACATCTCGACGTAGACGCCGACCTCATTGCTCCTCGGAAGGCAAATCCGCTCGTCGACAAATGGAACCCGAACCTCGTATGGGAAGCAGAGATATCTCTCCCGGATCTCCGCGGCCACCGAAGGAGGGGTCCTCGACGGCGTACGGAGGACAACCGGGGGCACATTAAGCCGTACGACAGCCGACGCCACGTCATCACGGGCGTAGTCTGGAAAAAGTTTCTCCTTCCCTTTATCCTGAAGAGAACGACTCCCGGCGGGGGAACCTGATCCCCCTAGCCGGGGCTCACCCCGCCTGGACTCCGAAGGATCCCTTGCCCTTTGACCAGAACCGCCTATCCTAAGGGCAGCCATGAGATGAAAAGCGAGAGAGGAATTACCTTTTTTCGACTGGTCTGGGGAAGGCAAGGAAGCGAAGGCGACGGGAAACTCCGAGTTGTGGAAAGCTTTGAACACCGGGAGAAGCAAAAGAGAAGTGGAGATCAACGCGGCTGAGGATTTTATATACCGGGCGCAGGGGAGAATTCGAAGCGCCTGACAAGAACGCGTGGCGAGGCTCGAAGAGTCGGCGGCGTTCCGAAATTGGCGCCGGTCGAAGTCCAATCGATCCGCCTCATCATGACCTGCATTTATGGCCTCGCCTCGATTGAAGCGCCGCTCGGAATCCCAGGAGACATAACAGGTGATCTGAGCGAGCCGAGGCTGATCGACCCCACCAATGACGGCTCACGAACCCTTCGGCTTCTCGAACTTAAGGCGACTCCGCGAGCGGCAGGGATAAGCTTGCCGCTACACGTGGCAACATCTGAAGGCCGACGGCGCTTCGGAACCCGCGCCTTAAAAACATCGAACGGGCCAACTCATGATGACGACTAATAAATGAGTCGGCATCGACTGGCGAGCTCGTCAAAATCAGCAGAGGTCACATCGGCCGAGCCGAACCGGCCGAGGCCGATCAACCCGACCGATGGGGGCAATTGTTACGCCTATTTGACCGAGACCCATAAAACACGAGCCCAGGAGCCCGACTACTGGTCAAAAGCCCATCTGCGTCCTCAAAGCCCATTCGACAAAGGCCCTACAAGGGACCTCCTCGAACGTCGATCCGACCCAGCCCCAATAACCCGTCGATCGCTCGCCCACTCATGCGAAAACCACTCCCCCGGACGCGCGACCACTAAATAGCGATAATGGGGAGGTGCTGGCATGGCGGAGAGAGCGGCGGCGAGGGGGGACTGATGGGGCACGATCAATGGCGGACGTGGGACGTGGGTCAGAGGCAATCACGCGGGAGCTTTACAAAAGGGCCAGGAAGACGACGAAGAAAGGGACCGCATCTCAGGTAACAAAACCTAAGGTACTCCATCAACGACCTCGTTCCCCCAATTCATCTCCTTCCTCCCCCGCTCGCGCCGAGAGACGCCGTTACGATCTCCTCACGAGTCGGACCGTCTCCACCGGGCCTCCTTTCTCAGATCTCTATCTGACTTAGGCATCGGAGGGGATTTGGCCGGAACCAAGGTCCGGCCCCCTGACGAGCGTTCTCGTCTGCGCAGGTGGACAACAGATCAACGGGCCGAGGCTACCCCTCGCCCCTCTCCGACCACTCGATCAACCGGACAGTGAGGCTTCCCCTCACCGTCAGCCTGCCGTGGTCGAGCACGTCCTACCAAGGCCGAGCGTCCTAATCGGGTCCGAGATTCTCCCTCGCCACCCGTCGGCCGTGCACCTACCCGGGCGACTGAGGCTACCCCTCGTCCCCCTTTCAGCCGAGGCCGAGCACGACTATCCGAGGCCGAGCATCTCAACAAGGGCCGAGGCTTCCCCTCGCCCCTTCTACACCAATTCGAAGCCCCCCAAGGGACCCAAAGCGGGCCCCTTGACCACGTTGACCGGGTTTTCCACGGTCAACGCTTTGTAGTGAGAAAACACTCTGAAACAGTTTCAATTCAGAAATTGGGAGAAATAAATCCATCTTCACAACATGTCTGATTGATTTTCAGTGTTGACACAGTTTAGTAAATTTGTCCTACAGAGCTGTGCACATCTTGGAATTTTATGATTTTGGTCTTGTTGGAAATCTAACAAGTTTTTCTCAAAGTTCATCAGACTGCTCTTATGTTGAAATTCTGGCTAGAACTTGCCCAAAATTGGTGTTGACCACAGACCCTAAAATCTGTCTGAAAAACAGAATTGACACACTTCACTAATTAAATCACCATAAATCGTATAGTTCATATTTGTACATGAAATTTTATATGTAGATTCATAACTGTTATATCGTCAACTTTCATTTATAAAGTTTTGTTAAATTTCCAAGAGAAATGGATGTATTATGTTGATCTTTATGGATGTTCTTGCAATTTCAGCAAGCTGAATACCTTAAGTGCTATTCTTATTCATTAATGTGGTTAATTGGCTTTTATTATTCTTGCTTAATATTGTTGTATGGTAAAATAAATATTCATGTCCTCGGCACATGTAAATGTTATTGAGTTGCTTTGATATAAATGACGTCTGCCAGGTGTTCGATGAAATGCCTCAATGAAGGCAAAATCCAATAATTTGAGTAACGTGCACTTGTTAGTGTTTGCCTTGTGCCACGGTGATGATTGGTGAAATTAGAGGCTTGAATGGCATGGGAACGTTATGTTTGTGAGTGGATGATGTGTGGAGATAGAGAGCATGTCACGTGAGTGCATGACCCTATGTTTGATGATGGACAATTGAAGTGACATGTGCACATCCATGCCATTGAGACCCCTAACATGTTACTCATGATATTAACTTATAAAATTGAATAATTCTCAGTCCTCTCTAATGAGGGTGAGTTAGCAAAGCCCGGGTTTTAGGTGGGGTTTGGGTAAATTGTGGATATGAGGCCTGGACTGTGAAGTTGGGAGATCATTATGTAATGTGTGGAGTTACATTTTTACACCCACTCGTCTTTATCGGGAGTGGAGGGGTCATACGGAGGCTGGGTTATATGTGGATAGCCTCACTCCTGCCAGGGACGGGGGAGGTGAGAGGCCCGGTGTTGTACAGTGCCCGTGTCCACTGCGCCGTGTGCTATATTCACCCCAAATTTGGGGTGAAGTCCAGGTCCTGGTATCACAAAGTTTACCCAAGTTCCAATTAACTCAATTATGAAACAATAAAATAAGATTTGCATGTTACTTCTACTGCTGGCAGCACTTCCCCTTCCCCTTTTCCCGTACTTAGTGGCTCTGTGTCATGCCTCAGGCACTTGCACTTATCTTATTTGATATTGGCTGCTTGAGTACT
>CM061138.1:78738231-78841490 GCA_030789695.1 Scilla litardierei | reverse complement strand
TCTCAACAACACCATTTTGAGGAAGTGCGCGAGGGAATGAAAAGGTGTGTGTAATACCAACTTCATCACAAAATGTCTCAAAAGACTCATTCTCAAATTTCCCTCCATGATCACTACGAATAGTGACAATGGTGGTTCCAATGAGATTTTGTACTTTCTTAACAAAAATTGTGAAGTTTTCCAAAGCATCATTTTTATTACATAATGAAAATACCCAAGTAAACCTAGAAAATTCATCAACGATGACAAGTCCATATCGTGCATTTCCTAATGAAGCAACTCTAGTTGGCCCAAATAAATCTAGATGTAATAACTCTAGTGGCCGCTTAGATGAAATACTTTTCTTAGGTTTAAACGACGATTTTGGAAGCTTGCCTCGTTGACACGAGTCACAAAAGCTTTTCTTTTGAAAGACAAGCTTAGGGAAGCCTCTAATAGAATTTAACTTGGAAAGCTTAAAGAGTGTTCCAAAGTTCACATGACCAAAACGTCGATGCCATACGTGTTGTTCACTTGTGTTGGCAATGAGACATTGTTCATGTGATCTTGGAAGATCTAGGATGTATATATCCTTATGGCGTGTGCCGGAAAACAATACATCATTAGTATTTTTATTCAAAATATGGCACATTCCTTTCGCAAAGCTAACTTTGTAACCTTTGTCACAAAGTTGACTTATTGAAATAAGATTGTGGTTTAATCCTTTAACAAGGTAAACATCACATATAAGGGGTTTAGAAGGATTACCCACTTTACCAACACCTATGATGGTTCCGCTCTCGTTACCTCCAAAGACGACGCGGTTTCCATTTGCAATGGGCACCACTCCGGAGAGCAATTGAGCGTCGCCCGTCATATGTTTTGAACACCCGCTATGAGTATCCAATTCCCATTGGAGCTAAATTTAAATTTGTTGCTCCTTTTCTTTTTCTTGAGTACCTAAAGATAGAAAATTTCATATCATGGTACCCAAGGTCATTGGGTCCAAAAGATTAGACCTTTGGAAGCCAAGTCCAATTGGACTTAGACTTCCTCACATAATTATCACTATGCACAACATTTGAAAATAAGCATTCATTTAAACTTGTTTTTCATCCATGCTTGTGTCCTTTGGGCTCCAAATAGTGAAGATTTTGGGAGCCCTCATCCTATTGGGTGCATGCATGCGTTGTTGATTTCTACGTGATGCATGACGTGGATAGGCATAAGGAACATGATGAAATGATGCATTATGAGAACTATTCATACGATGATGTGGGTGAACATATGCATGTGGGGGAACACGTGCATGAGGGTGTCTCACATGGTGTGCACGTGCCCGTGAACGTGTAGCATAAAAATCATCATATGTGTGAGCCGGTGGAGTAGGACGTGTGTTCCTACGTGGCATAGTATTTGTGTACATGTAGGCATGACCCTTCTTTGGAGGTCCACCCATAGTGGGTTTCTTTCCAAATGAAGGTGTGTACGAGGTGGAAGTACCATTGGTAGGTGAACTACCAATAGAGTGTTTGCTACCACTCGTTGAGTCATCGGAAGTTGGCCTAACAAAAGTAGTGGCCGATTTGGATGAACTTCCCATCGTATACCCCAAGCCAATGTGGTGTTTGGCCGGAAATAAGTCATTTAGGATGTTATCCAAATGGTCCTTACCCTTATTGAATTTATTAATTCGGCCTAATGTGCACTCATATTTCTCGGTGAGAGAACGTAAAGAACCATCCAAAGTGGATACTTGCGATGTGAGCACATAAACACGAGATTTGAGATTTTCATTCTTAATACACAAAGTCGAGTTTTGAGAAGTCAAATCCGCTATCTTGTGTTCTTCCGGATCCTCAATGCTAACATGTTCAAGTTGAGACTTGAGATTTACAATCTCATTTTTCAACTCTTCAACAACGATGTCGTTGTTGGTGATGATAGTTTTAGGCAAGGTTTGGATGCTAGCTAAATCATCTTTTACTTTAGTATACCTATTTACTAACTTAGAGTATTTAGACCATAGTTGCTCATTAGCATTTCTAAGGTCATCCATGGTTACCTCATCGCCTTCGTTGTCGCTATCATCGGAGGAAGATCCTTGTTCATTTTCCTCTCGTGCCATGAAGCACATGTGTGCTTGCTCCACTTGCTCATCATCCGACTCTCCACTAGATGAATCATCGGAGTCGGAGAATGTCCCGACAAGCCCCTTTTTGTACCCTTTCTTGTACTTCTTGGACTTGTCGAACTTCGGCGCCTTCCACTTCTCCTTGTGTTTGTTTTGGGGACACTCCGCTTTCATGTGTCTGTGCTTGTTGCATTGAAAACACAAAGGAGAGGAGGCATTAGAAGAATTAAACTTCGATTTGTTTTTGAAGTTACCTTTCCGGAAGAACCGGTTGAACTTCTTCGCAATGAGTGCCATGGACTCCAAGTCCAACTCGTCTTCCAAGTTTTCATCATCGGTCGATATGGAAGTTGATGGAGCGGCCTTGAAAGCAATAGCCTTCTTCTTTGGCTCGTCTTGCTTCAAGTAGGACTTCATCTTGTCCTGCAACTTCATCTTGCTATCCTTGTGTACCTCATATGACATTAAAGTACCCATTAGTTGAACAACGGTATAAGTTTTCATGTCATTACCTTCCTCGATGGCGAAGGTACGTTTCTCCCAACAAGAAGGAAGTCCATCGATGATCTTCGAGACTTTCTCCTTTTGGGTGTAGGTTTTCCCAAGAGCCTCCAACTCGTTTGTGATGTCGACGAAGCGAGCATAATACTCCTTCATCTTCTTACCCTGTAGCATATGAAACAACTCGTAATCTTTATTAACTACAACGAGTTTGGAGTCTCTTACCCTACTTGTTCCTTCATGCAAGATGAGGAGGGAGTTTCATATTTGATATGCACTCTTACATGTGCATATCTTGTTGAAGTCCTCGGGCTCCAAAGCGCATTGCAAGGCGTTCATTTCCTTGGCATTGCTTTCCTCCGCGGCGATCTTCGCGGGAGTCCACTTCTCGAAATCTTCTTCGGCGGGCTCGACATACTCCTTCATCGTGGCCCTCCATAGTGAAGCACTCCGGAGGAAAGTTTCCATCCGACATTTCCAGTACTCGTAGTTGGTACCGTTGAAGAATGGAGGCCTCGTTGAGGAATGTCCTTCCATCACCGAAGACGCTCCTTCACGATTCTTGAAGGTGCTATAGTCGGAAGGTGGACGAACGGTCTTGTTGTCGTTGGCAGACATAGCTATAGACTTGGCTCTGATACCAAATGTAATGCCCTGCTAAGCTATTGCACAAGTACTAGATGGGGGTGAATAGTACTTTAAAATAATTAAGAGGCTAATTCCTAATTACCTTGCAAACTCTACCAAACAATGCGGAAATGCGGAAATGTAAATGTTAGACAACAAAGAAACAATCGCAAACAAACGATATTACTGGGTTCGGATCCACCCAAGTCTCCCCGACTTGTTTCCGGTGATCTTCTCAACCACCCGGATCCCCTCCGGATACTTGAGTTAGAAACCCTAACTCAAGATTTCCACTATGAAATACTTGTGTAGAACCTTCACCAAGTAAAATCATACACAAAGGAAATTGTGACTCCCACAACCCGAGATCACAAACACACTCTCACAACCGAGAGTGAACACTTACAATATGAAAGTAAATGAAATAGAAATTGCTTACCGACAAAATCCTATGCCTTGAGTAAAACTTACGATTTAGGGCAAAACGGATTTTGGGGAAGATGAAGATGCACCAAACCCTAGCTCCAAGATGTAGATCAGCGATGGAGAGCTATGAGGTTGTTGGTGACCTAGGATCAAGCACTTAGCTTGGAAGGCTCACAATCAATGAATCTCTCTTTTGAAATAAGAGTGAGGAGAGATTCAAGATTGGAAATGAATGAGCTTTAATGAGATGGAATGATTTCTCTTTGATCTCTAAACTTCTCTTAATATCAGCCTTGAGTGCAATGAATGCAGCTCAACAAGTATATATAGGTTAGAGGAAAGAGAGAGAGAAAAATGTTTCAATTAAAGCTCCAACGGCTCCATTCTGAACCAAACTAGTCGGTCAAAGAACAACCACTGACCGACTAGTTCATCAACTAGTCGGTCGGTCAATCAACATGAACCGACTAAGTGGTGAACAGGGAATAGGTCGAAGTTCAGACTGACAGAACTAGTCGGTCAAAGAACACTTGCCAACCGACTAGTTTCACAACTAGTCGGTCGGTGAGTCAACTTAGACCGACTAAGAGATAAAACACATAGTCTGAGAACAAATAGAATTAGTCGGTCCAAGAACAAAAGTTGACCGACTAGTTCATCAACTAGTCGGTCGCCAAATGTACATGGACCGACTAACGACAAACAGTAACTTGGCATGTACAGTAGAAGCTCAACTAGTCGGTCAAAGAAGCATCACTGACCGACTAGTTCACAAACTAGTCGGTCGGTGAGTCAACGTAGACCGACTAACTGTAAACAGTAAAGAGCTTAGAATTGAGAAGACAAACTAGTTGGTCCAAGAAGCATTGTCGACCGACTAGATCACCATCTAGTCGGTTGGTTCTTCTTATTGAACCAACTAACATGCACAAGAAGTCGCAAAACGAAGCGCGATGCTTTGGGAAAGTTAGTATGGACTTCTTACAAGTTCCTAGCTCTAAGATAGGAGCGTTATGAAGATTAAAACGTAAGACTTACTCAAGGCTTAATATTCTACGGAACGAAACTAAAAGACATTAAATAAAACTTGACGAACCGTCTTCGAAAGCTTCGATCCGAATCTTCATGACTTCTAAAATGGTCCAAAAGCTTCAACGAAGCTTTAGGCATACGATCACGTGCTTTGAGAAGTCTCGAGACGTCGCTTTGGATGTTCATGTGAATTTGGCGACGATCTCCATAACTACGCTCACAAAGAGTTAGTTCACGATATATTTATGTTTGTTCATCAACCCAAACCAAATCCGGGGAGTCCAATATCCAACAGTGGGGCTACACACACTAGAGGGGGGGTTAATAGTGTAATAGCAAGCAAAGTGCTTAATTAAAAATTACTAAAATTAAAGCACAATAAGTAGCGGAAAATAAACAGAGTGCTCAACAACAACAATCGCAAACACAAGGATTTTACCCTGATTCCCCAAAACTTGGGTACGTCCAGCCACACCAATATTCACTATAATTCCCACAAAGAGAAGTGAATACAATCTCACACAGAGATACCTCACACAGAGGATTTTGGATTCTCACAAAGAGATATCCTAACTCTTACACAGAGAGACCTCACACAGACGATTTGTTCTTTCACACAGAAAGAACCAAACTCTCACAAATAGAGTAACTCCCACAAAGAAAGTAACTAATTCCCACAATGAGAATTAAGGGTATCACAAAGGTGAAACGAAATAACACTTACATATTCCTTGATATGATCTTACCAATGTGAAGAAGAAGACATGCAAGTGAAACTCAAGTGCTTGAGATATGGCTTTGATTGCACTTGATGATCTTTCTTCTTTTCTAGGAATGAATCCTAACCTTGTCACTTGATTGTATGAAATGAAGATAAGAAAGATGTTCTCCAAAAAAAGGCAATGAAATTGAAATCCCTTGGAGAAATTCCCTAGAGCTTAGATGCTATAGATAAGATTGAAGCTCTAATGAGGGAATGTGAGAGATTAGGAGTGGCTATTGATTCTCAAAGATATTCAATATTAACCAAGAGTTCTAAATGAACTAAGCCAACTCCTATATATAAGGAACCCATAAAACCAGTCAAAACCCAAAGGGAAGAAATCTACAACAGCTAGATTTTGGCAGTTTATGGCGCAGACAGTCGACTGATGAACAAATGACAGTCGACTGTTCAACGGCTAGAAAAATCCCAACGACTATAATCTGAGCCAGAACAGTCGACTGTAGAAGATTACACAGGTGACTATATAACAGACAATCGACTGTATATCCTTCATCAGGCGACTGCTGCAGGGATGGAAATAAAACAGAGAGAGATGCAACTTTTGTACTTACGCCTTTCAGACGACTGGTGGCCATTTCAAAGGCGACTGTAAATATACAGGCGACTGTAAAAACTTCATCAGTCGACTGTCTTGTAAATTGGGATGAAGACCAGAAAATGCAAGATGTGCACAGTCGACTGTCGACCAATTCACAGGCGACTGTAGAAACACAAGCGACTGTAAATTGAATATCAGTCGACTGATACAAAAAGCTCAAGAAGATTCAATAAAAAGGTTGACTTGAGCAGTGTACCACAGTCGACTGTAGAAGGCTCGACAGGCGACTGGAATCACCCAGTCGACTGCAAAACCTTCAGCAGGCTACTATTGGAGAGCCAGAGACTCCAATTGATTCTTTGGGCAAGATGAACCTATTAGGTTGGATTCTATGATAATCCTAAGGCTCACTAAGATGGTTAAATTCATATGCATGAGAGTATGACCATCTATCAAGGCATTACAATAATCCTAGACTCAAAAAGAGAAATGCAAGTAATAGAAATTACATGGATTACATATTGCATCTCCTAGAGTCTAAGTCTTCAAGCTCATGATACCCTGATGCTCCCAATCATCTTCAAGCTTTGGCACTCCTTGATGAGCTTCCCTTCATCAAGCTCCAAGCTTTGTCATTGCTCCTCTAGAAGTCCATCCATCATCATGCTCCAAGCTTTGGCTTCATTAGATGATCTGCAAGACTTCATCTAAGCTTGAGCACTCCATCACTTTTGGAGGTCGTCAAGATATCCCTTGTAATATCCTCCAAGCATTATGCTTTGTCTCATCAACATATGATCATTAAGATAAACTGAGACTAAAACATAAGATTGATTAGCATACTAACATAATGTATTGATCATCATCAAAACAATGTTAGTCTTGAACCCAAGAATTAACAAAGGTTGAAACCATAGAATCTAAGGGACGCAATATAATCCATGTGATATTTTATTTATTGCTTTTCTCCTTTTTGAGTCTAGGTTTAATGTAATGCCTTGATAGATGGATTAACTCATTCATGTATATTCAGTTTCCATCGTAGTGAGCCTCAGGATTATCATAGAAATCATCCCAATAGGTTCACCATGGCTTAAACTCAAACTGGGGTTTTTAGCTCTCCAACAGGCCACTGATGAAGGTCTTACAGGCGACTGGGTGATTCCAGGCGCCTGTCGAGCCTTTTACAGTCGACTGTAGTGCACTGCTCAAGTCAACTTTTTATTGACTCTTACATGAGCTTATGAAACAGTCGACTGAAGGTCTATTTACAGTTGCATGTCTTGCAACAGGCACCTGTGAATTGTTCTATAATTGTCTGTGCGCAACTTGCATTTTCTGGGCTTCATCCCAATTTGCAAGTCAGTCGACTGTTGCAGTATTTACAATCGCTTGTCTATTTTACAGTCACCTGTGCTCTGGCCATCAGTCTTTTGTATACATACAGTGTGTAAGTTGCATCTCTCTGTTTCATTTCCATCCTCTGCAACAGTCTCCTGCTGAAGGATATACAATCGCCTGTCCATTCTACAGTCGCCTGTGTAGTCTTCTACAGTCACCTGTCCTGGCTCAGATTATAGCAGTTGGGATTTATTTAGCCGTTGGTCAATCGTGTCACGCCCCGTTCTCCAAAATATCCGGCATTTAAAAAAAATTTCTAAGTATCCTGAAGAGTGGGGGTGATGAGAGAGGAAAAAAGAGAGAGAGAAAGAAGAAACTGAATAAGCAGGCCACTGCGCACATGCTGGGATAGTACAAGTAAAGCTCCACAGTAATATCAACAACTCGTAAATAACATAAAACAACAACAACAATTTATATAACAACATTTCATTTACGTACATAGTCCAAGTGCATCACTGCACATACATCGCCACACTCCATCTCCCAAGACAACTATGACATACCACAACCTACCGCTCACACCAGGTGTTACACCTGAAACCCAACTCCAAGTCACCAATAACCATGCTGCCCCTGCTACCTGAAAAAATAAGGAGGAGCACATCAATGTGTGCCCCAGTAGGAACCAACTTGGATTCTGAACGCCATTAAGGTTATCAATCCACAAGGCAAGCCAAGAGAAGTAGAACATGTAACTAAGTGATATAATGAAAGTTAAATAGCTAAAACAAGGGAACCATACCTGTGGTCCAATGTCGAGTTACTGCAAGAAAAGGGTTAGCACGAATAATAATAATAATAATAATAATAACAATAACACAAGTGTTCAAGCAACCAATATCTAATAAGATAAGTGCAAGTGCCTGAGGCATGGCACAGAGTCACCAAGAAACAGGCAAATGGAAGGGGAAGTACTGCCAGCAGTAGAAGTAACACGCAATTCTTATTTTATTATCTCATAATTGAGTTAATTGGAACTTGGGTAAACTGTGTGATACCAAGACCTGGACTTCACCCAAAATTTGGGGTGAATATAGCACACGATGCAGTGGACATGGGCACTGTACGTCGGGCCTCTCAGCTCCCCCGTCCCTGGCAGGAGTGAGGCTCATATCACAACCTCCATATGCCCTCTTCCCCTCCACTCCCGGTAAAGGCAAGTGGGTATAAAAATCCCCTTCACTCGCGGTAAAGGCGAGTGGGTATAAACTTCACACATCATATAATTATCTCCCAAATTCACAGTCCAGGCCTCATATCCACAATTTACTCAAATCTCACCTAAAACCCAGGCTTTGCTAACTCACCCTCATTAGAGAGGACTGAGACATTCAAGAGTTTCATTTCATCATTTTAGTAATGAAGGAGTCGCGTTGCATGGCGGCACAATTCGTATTCATATCAACATGGGTCATGCACTGAAGTGTCATGCCCTCCGTTGTATTCATATCAACCCATCATCACATCATATATAGTACCATGCATGACATGCCCCCAACATTACAAGTTCATATCAATTTTCAATTCATATCCATATGATTGAGCATTTCTCACATTTCTGACATTTGCCTTCATTCAGGGATTTTCACAAACACGTGGTGAGCGTGACGTGCATGTCCATAAGCACATTAGCAGATCAATTGGCATGAAATATCATTAATCTAATTTACATGTAAAAACAATAATCATATACCATAGTGGGTGGAATAACAACAATACACAATTTAACACATCACTTAACCATTCAGCTTGCAAGAATTTGTAGAAGTTGCAAATACATGGACATATTACATCAGGTTTCATTGAGAATTTGGCAACGTGTCCCAAATGAAAGTTATAGATATATTAGTCCTTGATTCATAGATAATATTTCATAGAAATATATTAAGTATGTGATTTATGGTGAATTAATTGGTGAAGTGTGTCAAATCTGTTTTTCAGACAGATTTCTGGGTCTGTATTGAAATCCAATTTTGGGCATGTTGCAGCCAGAAATTCAACATATAAGCACTCTGATGAATTTTTAGAAAACCTTGTTAACTTTCCAACAAGACCACGAACACAGAATTCCATTGTGTGTGTAGGTGTCTAGCCAATTTTGCTAAACTCTGTCAACACTGAAAATCAAACAGACATATTGTAAAGATGGATTTATTTCTCCTAATTTCTGAATTGAACATATGTCAAAATTTGTATGATTTTGGGGTAAGACTTCAATATCTATAAGCTCATATTTTTTCGAACCCTAATTCGAGCTACAGTAACCACAATCAAGGCAAAATCAGACATCAAGATTTCTGAATTTCAAAAGGAGATGACTTTGCTAAGAATTTCAAAGAGAAATTATGAAATTGAGCTATAGCATGTAAGAATTGACTATCCTCATCATATATTGGATAAAACATGCTATAAAAACATATTAACAAAAATTAATTTGATGGAATTCCAAACCAAAAGAGTTCCTACCTCAAAACTTGAATTTTTCCTCCTCTTCTTTTCTTCTCTACTTCTTTCTCCCTTGAAGCAAGCTTGAATTCCTCCCATTAGGGCATGGAAATTAGGGTTTTTATTTGATGAAATAGGGGGAAAAGAAGGGTAAGGTGGCCGGCCTAATTAGGAAGGAAAAGGAAGAAAAGAAAATGAAAAGAGAAAGGAAGAGAAAAGTAAGGAAAAAGGGAGAAGGTTCTCCTAAAATATCTATAACTAGAACCCTCCTAAAGATAAGCATGCACTTAGTTAAATGACCAAAATACCCCTCCATATTCTAGGTATTTACAAGATTGCCATTACTTTATGCACACACAATTTTAGGATGTACGCACATCAGCTCTAGTCCAAATGACCGTTTTGCCCCTGGCCTTTCTAAAAATTTACGGGGGTTGCCATTGACCCCTAACCCCTTTCACACTTGCATGACGCTTCCTACACACATCCTCACACACCCATGTATGCATACATGCTTCATACACACGTCTAGTACATTCCTGTTGTTTAACACCCACGACGTCATTTGCACTTCTCCCGCATTCACATTTCACATTCTCTTCTCTTAGCCACGTATTACGGCCTAATCTTCCTTTCACTACGCTACATACGTCAATATCTACGCTTACTTCATGCCTACGTATGCATCACAAGTAGAAATACCACGTGTACACAGTAGAATACGCGTATACCTCAAAACAGGGCATGACAAATCGACTGTCGGATGATCATCAGTCGACTGTCGCTGACGTTTCAGCCCAGATTCTAGCCATTACAGCTTTTTGTTTTTGGCTTTATCCTTGGGTTTTGAGAGTTCATATAGTGTTCCTATATATATGAGAGGGCTAAGTTTATTAGAACTTCTTGAAACTACTGCAAATCTTTAGAGATTGATTAAGCTACTCTCAAACTCTCTTATTTCCCTTATAGCTCATTTTCTCCTTCATGCATTGAAGTCAAGCTCAATGGAAATCACCCAAGTGTATTTCAACCTAATCTCATCACTTGGAGATTCTCTTCCATGCCTTGCATTCATTAATAAGTAAGTTCATCTCAGGGCATATGTAAAAGTATTTGTTTTACTTTTTTATTTCTTTGAAATCCTAGATTTCTGTGTGAGAATTAGTTACTCTCTATGTGAGAGTATAACCTTCTGTGTGAGGGTTGGTTGTGATCTCTCTGTGTGAGAGTTTGAGTCTCTCTGTGTGAGAGCAAGGATTTCTCTGTGTGAGAATCCAAATCCTTTGTGTGAGGTATCTCTGTGTGAGATTGTATTCACTTCTTTGTGTGAGAATTATAGTGGATATTGGTGTGGCTGGACGTACCCAAGTTTGGGGAAATAAGGTAACATCTCGTGTTTGCCTTTGGATTTTTGTGGTGTTTAAATTCCTCTTGCATTTATAATTCCGCATTTGCAAGCTTAATTTTTAAATACACAATTTGTGCCATTACACTATTCACCCCCTTATAGTGTGTTGTTGTTAGTATTGCAAGGATAAGACGATCCTTACAATTGGTATCAGAGCGAGGTTATAGCATACTACAACGATGGCATTCAACGCTACATCTGCGTCTCATGAAGAAGGTCACTCTACCGTTCGACCCCTGCTCTTCAATGGAACCAACTATCCAAGTTGGTAGATCAGGATGATGATCTACATGGAGGGTCAAGACCTATGTGACATCACGGAGTTGCCATTTGAGAAGCCTATTTCACCCGCGGCTTCAAGGACAAAGGCAGAGAAGGACTCGATCAAATTCAATGCAAGAGCTATGAATGCATTCCATTGCACCCTCACTGCAAATGAGTTCAACCGCATCTCCATGTGCAAAACAGCTAAGGCATTCTTTGGAGATATGTCATGAAGGGACTTTAAAGGTAAAGAAATCTAAACAAACTGTGTTTAGATCTAAATATGAAATGTTTAAGATGCATGAAGGGAAAAGCATTTCGAAAATGTTCACAAGGTTCACAGACATCGTGAACACTTTGGAAGGACTTGGGAAGGTGATTTCCCAAGAGGATTGTGTAGAGAAGATCCTTGAGTCACTTACAACTCAATGAGAGTCAAAGGCCAACGGGGTTTTGGAGTCAAATGACATGTCCAAAAACACTGTTGAGGAGTGCATTAGGAATCTCATGGCATACAAAGTGAAGCTTCAACACAAAATTGAGATTCAACCAACCAAGCCCGAGAACCAAAAGGGGGTTGCATTCTATGCCAAGGAAGAGCCAATCAAGTGGAGGAAGAAATTCCATCGAGAAGCTCCTAGTGAGGAAGATGAAGAAGATGAGGCTAGTGGAGATGAAATCAGGGAGCTTGCCAAGCAACTAAGAGCCTTCCTTAAAAGCCTGCAAGGTAAATCTTCTTCAAAGTTTGCCTCTAATTCTAACAATCTGGTTTGTTTCAAACGTAGACAAAAAGGTCATCTCTCCACTGAATGCCCTTCCAAACCCACCAAAGAGACCTACAAGGGTAAAGGGAAGAAGCATTGGAAAGGCAAGTCCAAGTTCAAGAACCAAAAGAAGGGGCTTATCGGAACATTTGATGACTCAAGTGAGGATACATCAAGTGACGAAGAAGTTGATGACAAGGAGAAAGCTCACGTGTGCTTTGCGGAATTTGATGTTTCTTTGCCAATCTCATCTAGCTCAAGTGATAGAGAAGTGAAGGCGTGGCTCAACCCCAATGAGGAAATGTGCTTCATGGCAAACGAGAAAGAATCTTCGTCAAGCTCTAGCGAGGAAGAAGACGATGAGAAAATTGTGGAGGAAAAAATATCATACGAGGAGCTTGAATACCGCTTCGATGTGGTCTCCAAAGGGGCTAGTAAGTGCATCAACTCTTATAATAAATTAAGAGCAATATACAAGGATGCTAAGAGTATATTGCATGAACTAGAATCTTATAGTGTAAACAATAATGATATGCATATTTATGACACTAGTGAGAGAGATACACTTCTGTCTCAAGTTAAGGAATTGATCATGTTGAATGATAATTTAGTAGCTCAAAACCTTAGCTTAGAAACTCGCATTCAACAACTTACGTTGAAATGCGAAGAGTAATCCCGAAAGCTCAAAAGCTTTGTTTATTCTAGGGATTCATTCCATGGTTTGCTTGAAAAACAATATCCGACAACCCATAGAGGAGGTTTGGGGTATATTCAAAATGTGGTACCCAAACCCACCTCTAATTCCTCTTATGGTGCAAATATAAGAAATATTGCAAAAGCACCTAAGAAAAATCACCATGCCTTCTTGTATAACAATAACACCAACAAGAAGCATGTAAATCACAAGGTGGTAAGGAATAATGAAAATCCTTCATTTTTTGCTAAGAAGCAAAATCCTCACTTAATGTATGCTAAGAAAATATTTTCTACACCTAAGCATGCCACATCCACCCCTCTTGCAAAAGCTAAACCTTTATCTAGGAAATCCCTAAGTCTTTGGATTCCAACTAAGGTTAGTGTGCAAGAGAGGGATAAATACATCAACTCTCTAGTTTGGGATGTGATCACCTCATGTGATTACATTAGGAAATCAAACTCCTCTTGGGTTTGGTTTTCTAATGTTTAGGTTCCTCACACATATGCATATTGCATGGGTATAGTGCTTAAATGTTTATTTTTAGCATACCCATTGTTTGTGTGTGTTTCAAGATTTTGAAAATGTTTTCAAATTTATTTTTCATGAAAATGGGAACCTTTGGGAATACATTGGCATACAGGCATTTGTTGATCCATATGCATGTCAATGGGGGAGTTAATATGTTGTATGTTTAAAATATTTTAAAACATATTTTAACTCTCATTTTGGGTTGTTTTGTTTGGGATCATTGTTTCACAATTAGTGTCTTTTTACAATTGGTTATTACTGGTCTCAAATTCAACCCTTGAATATTGCCAACATGTTTCATGTTATTTTTCCTTTTGGCAATGTTATGTTTATCAATGTGATTGATCTATATGCTTTGATACACTTTCGGCCCATGGCTCTAAGTGTGATTAACAATTGGTAAAGAAGATTATCTTTAAAGATATCTTATCTCTTTCTTTACAATTGGTATTAGATTCTAGAAGTGAAAAATTTGACCATTTCTATGATCTAGGGGGAGCATGGAATAGTGATTGATACCCACTAAATTTAACAATTTGGTATCATACATTTCTTTAACTCTTGCATTTTGTCACATCTTTAATTAGAATGACAAGGGAGATATATTTGATGTCCACCTTTTTGACAACGACAAGGGGGGAGAGATATATGCATTATGTAAAGCATGTTTATCATACATCTGCATTTAGGGAGAGAGATATATCTATGGAGAGAGATATGTGGATAATGTAAACCATTCATGTGTGCATGTTATATACTTATTGCCATTGGTTTATGTAATTCATGCCTATTATATGTCACCACTCTCTCTCATTATTTCAAATGGTATAATGAGTATTTACAATTGTATATCTTATTTTACGATAGGTGCATATCCAAACAACCAAAGTCTAAAACAAACACGTGCGCGGTCAAAAGCACGTGCACGAACAACGTACCACGAAAAGTGGTCGTTACAATATCAGTAGGGGGAGCTCATTAGCATTTACTTTATTTTCTTTATGTTTACATAATGTGTGTCATCATCAAAAGGGGGAGATTATTGCGTATTGGTGTTTCATACCAATATTATTTTGATGGTGATCACAATATTATGGTATTGCTAATGATTCTCTTGTTTTAGTCTCATAGTTAACATTTCAAGAATATCATTTTTGGAGACTAAACACTTGGTGCAAGGATGGATATCGAGAGGAGCAATGCCATGGCTTGGACTTAAGGGGTGCCACAGCTTGGAGATGATGTAGAGTATCAAGGTTGAAGCCATAGACTCTAAGGGAAGCAATGTAATCCATGTAATATTTTATTTATTACTTTTCTCCTTTTTGAGTCTTGGTTTAATGTAATGTCTTGATAGATGGATTAACTCATTCATGTATATGCATTTTCCATTTTAGTGAGCCTCAGGATTATCATAAAAATCATCCCAATGGTTCATCATGCCTTAAACTCAAACTGGAGTTTTTGGCTCTCCAACAGGAGATTGATGAAGGTCTTACAGCCAACTGGGTGATTCCAGGCGCCTGTCGAGCCTTCTACAGTCGACTGTAGTGTACTGCTCAAGTCAACCTTTTATTGACTCTTACTTGAGCTTATGGAACAGTCGATTGAAGGTCTATTTACAATCGCCTGTCTTCCAACAGGCACCTGTGAATTTTTCTACAGTCGTCTGTGCGCAACTTGTATTTTTTGGGCTTCATCCATATTTGCAAGTCAGTCGACTGTTGCAGTATTTACAGTCGTCTGTCTATTTTACAGTCGCATGTACTCTGGCCATCAGTCATCTGTATACATATAGTGCGTAAGTTGTATCTCTCTGTTTTATTTCCATCCCCAGCAGCAGTCGTCTGTCGAAGGATATACAGGCGCATGTCCATTCTACAGTCGCCTGTGTAGTCTTCTACAGTCGCATGTCCTGGCTCAGATTGTAGCCGTTCGAATTTATTTAGCCGTTGGTCAGTCGACTGTCAGATGATCATCAGTCGACTGTCACTGACGTTTCAGCCGAGATTCTAGCAGTTACAGCCTTTTATTTTTGGCTTTATCCTTGGGTTTTAAGAGTTCATATATGGTTCCTATATATATGATAGGGCTGAGTTTATTAGAACTTCTTGAAACTATTGCAAATCTTTAAAGATTGATTAAGCCACTCTCAAACTCTCTCATTTTCCTCTTAGAGCTCATTCTCTCCTTTATGCATTAAAGTCAAGCTCAAGGAAAATCATCCAAGTGCATTTCAAGCTAATCTCATCACTTGGAGATTCTCTTTCATGCCTTACATTCATTAATGAGTAAGTTCATCTCAAGGCATAGGTAAGAGTATTTGTTTTACTTTGTTATTTCTTTGAAACCCTAGCTTTCTGTGTGAGAGTTAGTTACTCTCCGTGTGAGAGTATAACCTTCTGTGTGAAGGTTGGTTGTGATCTCTCAGTGTGAGAGTTTGAGTCTCTCTATGTGAGAGTAAGGATTTCTCTATGTGAGAATCCAAATCTTCTGTGTGAGGTATCTCTGTGTGTGATTGTATTCACTTCTCTGTGTGAGAATTATAGTGGATATTGGTGTGGCTGGACGTATCCAAGTTTGGGAAATCAGGGTAATGTCTCGTGTTTGCGTTTGGATTTTTGTGGTGTTTAAATTCCTCTTGCATTTATAATTTCGTATTTGCAAGCTTAATTTTTAAATACGCAATTTGTGCCATTACACTATTCATCCCCATCTCTAGTGTGTTGTTGTTAGTATTGCAAGGGTAAGACGATCCTTACACGTGTCTTGGCTCGACTCATCATCACCAAGATCTGGAAACACCATCGGGATACTATCGATCTCAGCAAAGAGGTTTGTGAATCAGTTTTTCATTTCCAATCGACATCACTCATAGCCTTCCTTGCATTGCTCGTCGATGTCGGGAAACGAATCCTTGAAATCTTGAACCGCCCTCTCTGCTACGGCTCCCACGCTGACCTTCTGCTCCAGCAGATCCTTCTCTGCCCGCTCTATCAAGGCAGATTGCTTGGCCTCTCTCTCACGAGACTCGTAATTCATGCTTGAGCCGCTTAATATTATCCAGTCTCAACTTGCATAGAAGACCAATGTTAGCCAACTCAGCCTGAGACTTCTCCACGGCCAACTTGACGGACTCCAGGGTGACCTCATGCTTGTCCACCACCGAGGCAGTCGACGCAATGCAGCGGTGGCCACGAGAGCATGCAAACAATGCATAATAGTCAGCATCAGTGCTCGCCTCACCTATAGTGGAGGATGGTGCGATAATTACCTGATGCTGGCATGGATGGCTATCAATGCAAGCCGATCGTAATCGACCCTCTCCAAGACAGCCCTGTTCCGTGGGAGGGTTGCATTTTCAGCAATGCGGGAGGCGGTTCTGCGATCGAGAAGAGCAGAATCCTCTCGCCTCATCAGAAACTTCTCTCGAACGAGCTCCTCCGTGGAGCAGTCGAATGGGGCCCGTGAAGATCGACTCTCCAGCAAAAGTAGCCTGAATTCATCAGGGATGTCTTCAGACAATTCTACTAGAGGGAACAGACATCCCCAAGGCCAAGAATCCTCATGCAGGAGAAGCTCCGGAGGGACCTGAGTCTTCCCCGAATCTCCCTCTTGAGGGTACCCCTCCCCGACTTGGGAGACCTACTCTGCAGCTTCATTCGACCCAGACGGCTCTGAGTCGCTGAGAAGGAGTTACCGCATCTTCTTATTTCCATCAAGCGCAACAACTTCAGACTCGAAAGCGGGCTTTTCCTTCTTCTTTCACTGAAGACGGCCCACCTGAGCGGTCCTCTCTACAACAACGGGTCGATTCTCCGACGATTTGGCTGTCCTTTCTCCTAATGTCCGCATCCGAGGAGACACCATACTTATCTCGACCTCTCTGATGGAAGCCTCGACTACCTCCTTCAATGCAGGATCCACCTGATAATACACATCGGACATGCCTTCCGAAGCAACAAACGAGTTAAGTCAAAAAACGAAGGTCGAACAGTTGGCGGGCAGGATCGAACCAACCTTTTGTCCACACGGTCCGACGCAACACGTCGTCAGACCACAGCCACTTTGTCTTCCTCATGTTCTCTAGCAGGCTAGTTAGTATGTCGATGGCTTCTTTCTCCTCTCTAGTCAGGGGCTTATCCTCGGCAGGGCTCAAATCAGGGCATCCCAGCCGGTGCAGAAGCTTGTCTCTCCTGGGAAGACCACGAACACGAACTCCTCCTTCCACTTGAGATTAGAGGTCAGGAGGTCATCAAATAGTCTCCTACCTCGACGAGATGTTATCAAGTACCATCCCAGAGTCTAGAGGGAAGGAATCGAGAATAAGTGGTTGAACAGTCTCAGCGATGGTTCAATCCCTTTCATCACACACAGAGCTATAAAACCCATCAACACGCCAATGGAGTTCGGCATCAGCTAGCAAAGAGAAATGTTCAGGATACACAAGAAATACCGCATGAAGGGGTGCATAGGGAATCGAAGCCATCGTTGGAAGGCTTTGACATATACCCCCATTTCCTGATCACCGGGATGATGGACCCTCTCGTCCCTCCCAGGCACACGGATTTGGTAATCAAGGCAGCCGTATTTCCTCTGAAGCTCGGGGATCTGGTCGACTCCGACTTTGGACCTCAAATTCGCAAGCAAACCTGGCTCCATAACACCTTCCTTGTTATTCTGCATGACGGTGACCAAGTTCCTCTCAGAAGCAGGGACCGAAGATGAAGCCATTTCTTTCGAAGGAAGAAAAATCTAAATCGAGGAGAATGAAGAAGATACCTTCGCATTTGGTCGCTGGAACCATCTTATATCGGTAAGACGACGACCGCATGATGAAACACACGTCGAAGATCCAAAGGCTCTGAGCGTCTTGGATTCGAACCGACAAATCATCTGAATCGATGAGGTGAGCATTTTGGTGCCTGGAACTTGAGTGATATTTTCTCGACTGTCGTGCCCCATTAATGTGATGTAACGTCGCTTGAATTCAATGTGTAGACCCTTTGAGGTCGTGCGACGAGGGCCATTGTTGAGGCATTGGGTCGGCACTCGAGATGACTCGACGGACGGATAACTATGGCCCATATGGCCAACAAGAGAAACCCAATATCGACTCGGTCAAAGCCCATTGGCCAGTTGACCATTGCATTCTCCTCACTCGAACGTGTGATTAAAGACAAGCTCGTAATTAGAGGGAATGTGGGCGGCATTCACTCTTATTAAAGAGAGGAGACCGTGGCACCATAATGGGTGACTGTTATCTCCCCAATGTCACTAGAAAGACCCTAGAGTTCTATAAATATCGTAAAGGTTCTAATTCTCAAGGTACGAGATCTAAGACATAAAGCTCTACTTTCTCAACTAATATTTCTTACATCATAGAGCTTGTCATGTTAGACCTAAGATGAACCTCCATGGGTCGATCTCAGCTGCTCCAAGCTCCCTCTCATTCTTAAGTTCCTATACTAACTTAAGCATCAGAGGGGATTTGGGTCGGGACCCAGATTCGACCCCCCTAACGTGTCTCTATGGTGTAGATCGACGAATCGCCATCTTCCACGAATGTCACGCCCCGTTTCCCAAAACAGCGGAGGCGAAGCGTGACTAGGCCCGCTTAGGCCAGAGCTAAGGAGCCCTGACCCAATAACCGTCTGTGTGGTACCAAGACGAAGGTACAGGTCCCTGCATGTTAGTACAGAACAATAAGAGTACAAGAAAGGAAAGAACAATTCATTTTTATTCCAACAAATCAAAAGTACCAAGTCTCAACGCCCGAAGGGATACAACAGTAGAAAGGTAAATTCTAATGGTGCAAGCACCCAACCTAGACAAGAAACAAAAAGGCGCTACACACCCAACTAAAAATAAATAAACAACTCTGGAGGCTGCAACAGGAAGTCTCTAGCTCTGGTCCTCCTCAGGGTCGTACTCAGGATCGACGCTCTCTGGCTCCACGTCAGCTGGCAAGTCAGTCTCCTCAACGTACTCTGGCTCGATCCCTGACGTACAACACCAAAAGAAGGAACTGTACGTCAGGTAAGGTCTACAAGAAAAGGTTAGACCAAACTGCAAGTGCACCAATTACTTAACAACATTTTACGGGTTGATTAACATGCTGAGGTTTTAACAACCGAAGTACACGCAACCGGAAAGTAAACACGACAAGTAGTGGTCGTAGCGAGTGCTACCGACCACGGGACTAGCCTACAGGTGTCAAGACAAGACAGAACACGGAAAGCCAGACACGAAAAGGGTTCACGCCTGTTCGGTTCGAGGGGGATCAGACCCTCTTACCGCTTGCACGCTCAACCCTACCCCAAAACCCCAAGAATCGTGACAGGACAAGGGATCACTTGCTCTAGCTTGACAAGTGCCCTATTGCTCTCTGATCTGTGTATCAATACATGGGATCACCTGCTCTAGCTTGACATGTGCCCAATTGCCCATCGGGCTGTGAACTAGTACAAGGGATCACTCGCTCTGGCTTGGCGAGTGCCCTATTGCCCAACGGGCTGTACAGACGGAACGGGACAAGACACGACAAAACATGATGGGTTGTACTAGGGTGTCCACAACTCACTCACACGCATGTCAATCCTATGATGTCAAAATTGTCGTTGTTGGACTCAGATTTCGTTGTCAAACCTGAGCCAGCAGGGCGTCCCGGACGCTATCATTTCACGTCCAGTTCTCATGGTTCAAAATTTCTAATCTAGTAAGACTAAGGCCTAAGCATGGACAAGAACGCAAGTGGTACACTTGCCTGCGTTGGCGAGTGCGTCGTCTCCCTGGTACATCTCGTCCAAACGTCTCGTCGGCGGAAGAGCGTCTGAAAATCGTGACACGGCGACGGTGTCAGTTCACGATTCAGAATTCCTATTAGGGTTGTGTCTAGGTTATCAGGGCTAACCTAATCGTCAAAAATCACATTTTTAAGGTATTTAGCCTAGTCGACGATCTACCCTATGTGCACATGCATAAAGTCCATTCGTCGATTTCTACGGTTTGCACAACGTTTTAAAGGGAGCGGAAAGTAAATTTAATTTAATTATGTTGCTGATTTTAATTAGGGTTTGATCATCTATTGTGTGGGTTACTACGAATTTAGAGAACCAACCTGATTTGACGATTGCACGAAGATCCGACGTCAGATCTGGAAGAAGTGGAAGCTTTGTGTCGTCCGGAAATTCCTAGGCCGCGGGTAGTGCAGCGAGGAATGTTGATTGTTAATGATGACGTTGGCCTTCGAAGGTGATAACGAAGATCTTGGCGTCTCCCGGGGTCGTCGTCGCTAGATCTGAGATCGGGGCGCCACGCGAGGAGAAGATGGATATTAAGAAGGCGGCCGGAGCTTGGCCAGGGGTTCAGATCTTGGGAAAAATGAGGTGGTGGTCGGTTGGGGGAGATAGGAGGAGGAGAAGAAACGGGAGGAAGAGAAAAGGAGAAAGGAGGAAGAAGGTGAAGAGGAAGAGGGAGATCTTGAAGAAGATAGGGGCTCGGCCTCAAGGGAAGGGAAGGAGGAAGGTTGGGGAAGAAGACGGCTAGAAATAATGAGGAGAAAAGAAAATACAGCCGCGTGTTTAAATAAGAAAACAAAACAGCTGCTAGGTCAAAACCTAGGGTTACGGAAGCGATTAGTCGGTCAGTGAAGGGCGGTTGACCGACTAGTTCGAGAACTAGTCGGTCGGTCGTCTAACTGTGACCGACTAGAAGGCAAACAGAGAACAGTGTCGGTACAGGGTTGATAGATTCTAGTCGGTCTGTGAAGGCTCGTCGACCGACTAGTTTGCAACCTAGTCGGTTGGCCAGTGTTCATTGATCGACTAAAGAGTAAAAGTGGTCGACAAAAGATTTTGGAGATTAGTCGGTCAGCGAAGGAAACCTAACCGACTAGTTCGTCAACTAGTCGGTCGGTATTCGTTCTTTGACCGACTAACAATAAACAGTAACTTGGCTGCATGAAATGATCCCTAACTTAGTCGGTTTGCGAAGAAGTGTTGACCGACTAGTTCGACAACTAGTCGGTCGGTGGATGAACTTAGACCGACTAAGCGAAACAGTAACTTAGTGGAAAAACCTGACGGAAACTAGTCGGTCCACGAAGAGTTTCAGACCGACTAGATTGACATCTAGTCGGTCGGTCCTTGTTCTTGAACCGACTAAAATGCACACCAAGTCTCAAAATGTAGCGTGAAGCTTCGGGATGGGTTCTAGGTACCTCTAAGATGAGTCTGGCTCAAGATAAGAGCGTCATGAAGCACGCTAAGCTCCAGATTGGGAAAAAAGATACGGAAAAGAAAAGAAAGAAGGCGAATAATCACATATATATATATTAATAAATATCTCCATACAAAAACCAGCCGTTACATCCTACCCACCTTAAGCAAATTCCGCCCTCAGAATTTCTATCAGAATAGGTGAGGGTAACGCTCTCTCATCTCATCCTCTCTCTCCCAGGTGGACTCTCCAGGTGATCCGTGACGCCACATCACTCTCACCAAGTCGACTACCTTATTCCTCAACTGCTTCTGTCGACGGTCCAAAATCTGCACGGGCTGCTGGTCATAGGTCAGGTCCGGACGGACCGTGATCTCTGAGAAATCCACCGTGTGTGACGGATCACTGACGTACCAACGTAACTGAGACACGTGGAAAACGTCGTGAACTCCCACCAAAGATGGTGGCAGAGCAAGGCGGTAGGCCACTGCCCCCACACGCTCCAGCACATCGAAAGGTCCGATGTACCTCGGACTCAGCTTCCCCTTCTTCCCGAATCGGATCACTCCTCGGTTCGGAGAAATCTTCAAGAAGACGTGGTCTCCAGGCTGAAACTCCAAAGGTCTCCTCTTGGCATCCGCCCAATGCTTGAAACGATCCTGTGCAACTCTGAGCTTCTCCCTGATGTCTCTCACGACATCCACGGCTTCAACTATCATCTCTGGACCCAACAGCTCCCGATCTCCGATGTCATCCCAGCTCAGTGGCGATCGACACTTTCTCCCATATAAGGCAACAAACGACGCCATGCCAATGCTCGCCTGGTAGCTGTTGTTATAAGAAAACTCCACCAAATGGAGATGGTCCTCCCAAGATCCCTTCCAATCGAGCGTACAAGCTCGCAGCATATTCTCCAGAATCTGAATAGTCCTCTCGGACTGGCCGTCGGTCTGCGGGTGATACGCCGTGCTGAAACTCAGACTCGTACCCAAATGCTTCTACAGACTTCTCCAGAACTGAGATGTGAACCTCGTGTCTCGGTCAGACACAATGCTCACGGGACTCCATGTAAGCGTACAATCTCCTGCACGTACACGGTCTACGTCACAACTAACTCAAAGAGGAAATTAAAGAGAGATAGAAATGAAATTACCTCTAGGTATTTCCTCACCAAAGCTTCCGTAGACTGACCCACTCGGAAAGGAATGAAATGCACAGACTTAGTCAACCGATCTACGATCACCCAGACTGCGTCATTCTGTTTCGGGGTCCGAGGTAGACCAGTCACGAAGTCCATCGTAATATGCTGTCACTTCCACTCCGGAATAGGAAGCGGTTGCAGCAACCTAGCAGTACGATGGTGCTCAGCCTTCACCTGTTGGCATATCAAACACTTGGCAATGCTCCGTGCCACACTCCTCTTCATGCCATCCACCAGTAATTCAGTCGAAGGTCCTTATACATCTTGGTACCACCAGGATGTATAGAATAAGGCAAGATATGAGCCTCGCTCAAAAGCTCCTCTCGAACATCACCTGTAGGTACGCAGAGTCTGCTGTCGTACCGCAGCGAACCATCCTCATGAATCACAAACTCCGCACGCAGTCCAGCTTCAACCTGCCTCCTGATCCTCTGTAGCTTCGGATCTCCTGCCTGTGCTGCCTTGATCCGATCCACGATCGTGGACTTAATCTGCAAATTCATGAATGAAAGAACCACACCAGGTAGGACAACTTCCAAATCCATCTCCTTCAGCTCCTGCTGAATCCTCCAGTCAGCAGTATGCATCATAGCAGTAGGAAGTCTACTCAAGGCATCCGGCACAACGTTCACCTTCCCCGGATGATACTGCAAATCAATCTCATAGTCAGCCATGAGCTCTAACCATCGTCTCTGACGCATGTTGAGCTCCTTCTGCGTGAATATGTACTTCAAACTTTTGTGATCGGTGAAAATCTTCACGCTCTCACTCAGTAAGAAGTGCCTCCAAATCTTTAATGCAAAGATCACCGCTGCCAACTCCAGATCGTGCGTCGGGTAATTCTTCTCATGAGTCCTCAACTGACGAGAAGCATACGCAACCACGTGGCCATGCTGATGCAGAACGCACCCTAGGCCCTTCCCTGATGCATCACAATATACTTCGAAGCCTCCGCTTCGATCCGCTACTGCCAAAACTGGTGTCGTGGTCAACCTCGCTTTCAAGGTACTGAAAGCCTCCTCACAAGCATCAGACCACTGAAACTCTACGTCCTTCCTCGTCAGATTTGTCATCGACTCAGTAATCTTCGAGAAATCCTTGATGAACCGCCGATAATAGCCTGCTAAACCAAGGAAACTCCTGATGTCGGACGCTGACTGCGGAGTCGGCCAATCTCGAACTGCTCTGACCTTCTCCGGATCTACTGATATGCCATCGTCAGACACCACGTGTCCCTGGAATGCGACTCTGTCCAGCCAGAACTCGCACTTGCCATACTTGGCATACAACTTGTGTCGCCTCAGCGTCTCCAGCACTGTCCTCATATGACAGCTGTGCTCTTCTTCAGACTTCGAGTAAATAAGAATGTCGTCAATGAAAATCACAACAAACGTATCCAAGAAGTCGTAGAAAATCAAGTTCATAAGGTTCATGAACACAGCTGGAGCATTGGTCACGCCGAAAGGCATAACCACGAACTCATAATGTCCGTACTTCGTCCGAAAAGCCGTATTCGGAATGTCATCCTTCTTCACCTTCAACTGATGATATCCGCTCCTCAAATCCAACTTTGAGAAAACTCTCGAACCTCCCAGCTGATCAAAAATGTCGTCGATACGCGGCAACGGATACTTGTTCTTCACGGTGACAGCATTCAATCCCTGATAGTCCACGCACATCCCGCGGGACCCATCCTTCTTCTTCACAAGCAACACTGGTGCACCCCACGGTGACACACTAGGGTGGATGAAACCCTTCTGCAACAGCTCATCTAGTTGCTTTCGCAGCTCCTCTAGCTCCGTGGGAGCCATCCGATACGGCGCCTTAGATATCGGCTGTGCACCCGGCATCAGATCGATGCCGAACTCCAAAGCTCTGTCGGGTGGCAGACCCGAGATATCCTCCGGGAAGACGTCGTCGAAGTCTCTAACAACCGCTGGTCGGTCGATCTCTATTTCCATCTGCATGGCTGCAACAATCGGCACTTCCGGCTTGGCCCGAAATCTGATGGGCCCAAGCGACTCATCTCTGCTGCGGAACTCGAACTCCGGATGGCCTGGAATCTGAAATACCACTCTCTTGCTGTGACAATCGATCGAAGCATGGAAATCTCCCAGCCAATCGATGCCAAGGACAACATCGAAATGCGGCAGATCGTGGACGATGAAATCTGCATATAACTCATGTCCACTGACCACTAGAGGAATCGATCGACATCCCATGTTCACAGTCACCACTCCGTTCCCTGTGGTGATGTCCCAACACTTAGGAAGTGTATGGGTAGGAATGGAGTGCTTTGTTATAAACCTCCGGGATAAGATGCACATGGATGCACCGGAGTCAAACAAAGCCAAGGCAGGGTGAGAGAACACAAGAATGGTGCCTAGGGGAAAACAAAGGATCTAAGGTCACAACACTACTCTAGCAATCAACACTAACATGGCTAGCAATACAATATAGTTATGAAATGAAACGACTAGGTCAAGAAATTACCTGCAATAACTCCGTCCAGCTCCTCGGTCTCAACAGCTGTCATGGTATAGGCCGGCCTCGGAGGCTGCACTGCCCGCTGGTACATCTGTCGCTGTGGCACCAAGGGTGGTCCACGAACAGCAGGTCCTCTCTGAACTGGGGCAGGCGCCCTCATCTGCAATAGGGCTGGCGCTCCAGCAACAGCAGTGTGGGCTCTAGGACAATCCTTCGTAGCATGCGAAGCATCTCCACAAAGTAGGCACAGACCCAGCTTCCTCCTACAGTTGGTCTAAACATGTACTGGCTTGCCGCAGAAATGGCATGGACCCTTGCTCTGCTGCTGCACTGGTGCTCCAGGTCTCTTGAACGGCACCGTCTGGACTGGCCTCATCATCGGCCTGGCAGGTGGCCGGTACTGCTCCATAGGGCGTTTTCCTCTGTCCACTGGAGTGTCAGGCAGGTGCGAAATCGTCTCATGATTCTTCGCAGCATCTAACAATTCCCTCATAGTCGAGAAGCTAGCAGAAGACATGGAAGCCTGGACCTTCGGACGAAGTCCCTGACGGAACCGCTCAGCTCGGTTCTCCTCCTTCTTCACCATGTGCGGGGCAAAACGGCTCAGCATCTCGAATTCAGCCTCATACTCATCGATCGTCATGTCCCTCTGCTTCAGATCCACGAATCTGCCCATCAGCTCTCTCCTAACTGCCTTGGTGAAGTACTTCTCCTTGAACATGTGGCGAAAGGTCTTCCACTCCACCGGCTTCTGCAGACGCCTCTCCTTAATACGCCACCAGTTTCGGGCAATCTCAGTCAGCTACATCTTCGCGATCTCCACTCGAGTCTCATCTGGAATCTTGGCAGTTACCAACTTCTCCTCAGTGCTCTGGATCCACTCATCGGCACCCAGAGGTCCTTCCTTCCCAGAGAAAGTCTTTGGTTGAAGCTCGTTGAACTGCTTCACTCCTGGAGCAGCTCGCAGAGCAGGCGGAGGTGGAGGTGGTGCAACAGGTGGGGCCTGGGCAACACGGTTGAACTGCTGCACCAGCTGATGCTGCACCTCAAGCATCTCTTGCATCACACCAAGGAAATGACGGAACTCTCTGCCCTGGGCCTCCAGACCGTCATCACTCGAATTCGAGGATCGAGTAATGCGTCGCCCAGCCATCCTGTGTTCAGAAATGAAAACACAGGTCAGACTCGTACAATGTTTGAATATCAATGAATGTCCTTACTCTTACTGTTCTGTACTTGCAGAAAGATTTGGGACAAGGACCAGTATGGGCCACCACTAAAACCTGTCACGCCCCGCTTCCCAAAACAGCAGAGGCGAAGCGTGACTAGGCCCGCTTAGGCCAGAGCTAAGGAGCCCTGACCCAATAAGCGTCTGTGTGGTACCAAGACGAAGGTACAGGTCCCTGCATGTTAGTACAGAACAATAAGAGTACAAGAAAGGAAAGAACAATTCATTTTTATTCCAACAAATCAAAAGTACCAAGTCTCAACGCCCGAAGGGATACAACAGTAGAAAGGTAAATTCTAATGGTGCAAGCACCCAACCTAGACAAGAAACAAAAAGGTGCTACGCACCCAACTAAAAATAAATAAACAACTCTGGAGGCTGCAACGGGAATTCTCTAGCTCTGGTCCTCCTCAGGGTCGTACTCAGGATCGACGCTCTCTGGCTCCACGTCAGCTGGCAAGTCAGTCTCCTCAACGTACTCTGGCTCGATCCCTGACGTACAGCACCAAAAGAAGGAACTGTACGTCAGGTAAGGTCTACAAGAAAAGGTTAGACAAAACTGAAAGTGCACCAATTACTTAACAACATTTTACTGGTTGATTAACATGCTGAGGTTTTAACAACAGAAGTACACGCAACCGGAAAGTAACCACGACAAGTAGTGGTCGTAGCGAGTGCTACCGACCACGGGACTAGCCTACAGGTGTCAAGACAAGACAGAACACGGAAAGCCAGACACGAAAAGGGTTCACGCCTGTTCGGTTCGAGGGGGATCAGACCCTCTTACCGCTTGCACGCTCAACCCTACCCCAAAACCCCAAGAATCGTGACAGGACAAGGGATCACTTGCTCTAGCTTGACAAGTGCCCTATTGCTCTCTGATCTGTGTATCAATACATGTGATCACCTGCTCTAGCTTGACATGTGCCCAATTGCCCATCGGGCTGTGAACTAGTACAAGGGATCACTCGCTCTGGCTTGGCGAGTGCCCTATTGCCCAGTGGGCTATGCAGACGGAACGGGACAAGACACGACAAAACAGGAGGGGTTGTACTAGGGTGTCCATAACTCACTCACACGCATGTCAATCCTATGACGTCAAAATTGTCGTTGTTGGACTCAGATTTCGTTGTCAAATCTGAGCCATCAGGGCGTCCCGGATGCTATCATTTCACGTCCGGTTCTCATGGTTCAAAATGTCTAATCTAGCAAGACTAAGGCCTAAGCATGGCCAAGAACGCAAGTGGTACACTTGCCTGCGTTGGCGAGTGCGTCGTCTCCCTGGTACGTCTCGTCCAAACGTCTCGTCGGCGGAAGAGCGTCTGAAAATCGTGACACGGCGACGGTGTCAGTTCACGATTCAGAATTCCTATTAGGGTTGTGTCTAGGTTATCGGGGCTAACCTAATCGTCAAAAATCACATTTTAAGGTATTTAGCCTAGTCGATGATCTACCCTATGTGCACATGCATAAAGTCCATTCGTCGATTTATACGGTTTGCACAACGTTTTAAAGGGAGTGGAAAGTAAATTTAATTCAATTATGTTGCTGATTTTAATTAGGAGTTGATCATCTATTGTGTGGGTTACTACGAATTTAGGGAACCAACCTGATTTGACGATTGCACGAAGATCCGGCGTCAGATCTGGAAGAAGTGGAAGCTTTGCGTCGTCCGGAAATTTCTAGGCCGCGGGTAGTGCAGCGAGGAATGTTGATTGTTGATGATGATGTTGGCCTTCGAAGGTGATAACGAAGATCTTGGCGTCTCCCGGGGTCGTCGTCGCTAGATCTGAGATCGGGGCGCCACGCGAGGAGAAGATGGATCTCAAGAATGCGGTCGGAGCTTGGCCGGGGGTTCAGATCTGAGGAAAAATGAGGTGGTGGTCGGTTGGGGGAGATAGGAGGAGGAGAAGAAACGGGAGG
This sequence comes from Scilla litardierei, assembly GCA_030789695.1. Taxonomy (NCBI): domain Eukaryota; kingdom Viridiplantae; phylum Streptophyta; class Magnoliopsida; order Asparagales; family Asparagaceae; genus Scilla; species Scilla litardierei. Next base: position 78,812,897 of record CM061138.1, on the reverse strand, counting down.
AAGAGAGAAGGAGAAAGGAGGAAGAAGGTGAAGAGGAAGAGGGAGATCTTGAAGAAGATAGGGGCTCGGCCTCAAGGGAAGGGAAGGAGGAAGGTTGGGGAAGAAGACGGCTAGAAATAATGAGGAGAAAAGAAAATACAGCCGTGTGTTTAAATAAGAAAACGAAACAGCTGCCAGGTCAAAACCTAGGGTTACGGAAGCGATTAGTCGGTCAGTGAAGGACGGTTGACCGACTAGTTCAAGAACTAGTCGGTCGGTCATCTAACTGTAACCGACTAGAAGGCAAACAGAGAACAATGTCGGTACAGGGTTGATAGATTCTAGTCGGTCTGTGAAGGCTCGTCGACCGACTAGTTTGCAACCTAGTCGGTCGGCCAGTGTTCATTGACCAACTAAAGAGTAAAAGTGGTCGACAAAAGATTTTGGAGATTAGTCGGTCAGCGAAGGAAACCTAACCGACTAGTTCGTCAACTAGTCGGTCGGTATTCGTTCTTTGACAGACTAACAATAAATAGTAACTTGGCTGCATGAAATGATCCCTAACTTAGTCGGTCTGCGAAGAAGTGTTGACCGACTAGTTCGACAACTAGTCGGTTGGTGGATGAACTTAGACCGACTAAGCGTAAACAATAACTTAATGGAAAAACCTGACGGAAACTAGTCGGTCCACGAAGAGTTTCTGACCGACTAGATTGACATCTAGTCGGTCGGTCCTTGTTCTTGAACCGACTAAAATGCACACCAAGTCTTAAAATGTAGCGTGAAGCTTCGGGATGGGTTCTAGGTACCTTTAAGATGAGTCTGGCTCAAGATAAGAGCGTCATGAAGCACGCTAAGCTCCAGATTGGGAAAAAAGATACGGAAAAGAAAAGAAAGAAGGCGAACAATCACATATATATTAATAAATATCTCCATACAAAAACCAGCCGTTACAACGAAGGTCGTTTTCGAGCTTCCCAACCTCGAACGGTCGACGCATTAGCTGTCTGAGGGTCGATCGACGCATCATCATCTACATCCATCACTCGACACTGGTTCCTCCAACCTAGGGTCCCACTTCACCTGCTGACGAGGCTCCGACTCAGTACGAAGAGCCCACGTCAGCCTGACAACTGTCTCAGTCTTTTTTGGCCTTAATAATATGATTCTATGATCTTTAAGTATTCGGTGTAATATTTACATATTTTTCTGAGGACAAATCAACTCGAAACCTGGAAACTTGTATCTCACGATCAATAGTCACATTTTACCTCAAAACTAATATTTTTGTAGCTCAAAATTTTAAACGGATATTATTTTCATGATCATCATGAAGTTACGAACTCGTGGTATTTTTTCGTAATCTTTCTGAGACAAATAGAAAAATAATATTTTAATATTAAAATAATTATATTTTACTTATCCTCGTTTACATTTTACGTTTACTCACACCAGTAGCTACTCCCTGCCGGCAGCTACCCTCGCTCGGCTCCAAAAAATAGAGAGAGAAAATGTAGCCCATGTTTTCGCATGGGTGCATCTTCGTCAAACCCACTACTCCTGCTACCGTACATTAATGACTATATTAATTAATATATTAAAATTTCATCCTATATAACTCCTCCCCCTTTCTTCTCTCTCACTCACCCTCACCTTCATACGGCAGTAACCCACACACACACACACTCTCTCTCTCTCTCTCTCTCTCTCTCTCTCTCTCTCTCTCTCTCTCTCTCTCTCTCTCCGGCTCCGATCCGCTCCTCCCTCCTTCGGTGATCCACCCCCCCTTCGGCGCCTCTCCCCTGCCTCCGGCCAAGCATCATCGGCCCCCATTGTTGTCATGCTCCAACCACCGCCACTCAACTATAGGAACCTGTCAAAACAGCGTTAGGATCGATAAATGAAGTTGAGACTTACGCTTGCGTATGCGGCACGGTAGTCTCGGAACTTCGCCTTCGGATTTGCCACGACGGATCGAGTCTTCTCACGAACGGAGTAAGGCTACTAAATCCACAATCTAAATCTCTACTTTTAGATTAAGAACTTGGATAAAGAGAGAGGAAGGATTTCGGCAGAGCTTCGCTAGAATGAAATGCAAGGCAAGAATACCATGCAAAAGTGTAATCAAATGGCTAAGCCTTGGGTCTTATTTATAGCCCCCAAGGTAGTTATTTTAGGAGTAATTGTTCCTTTGGAACAATTTAACTAAAGTGTACCATCATACATGGCACATTATAAGCTTAAGTTGTACCATATGTATGGTACAACATAAGCTTAAGATATTCCCCCTTTATTAGCCATATGTCGCATGCACTTATGCACATATAATGTGACTTTCCCACTAATCTAGAGATCCTCTCCGCAAGGGAACAGATTCCCTTTGCACACGACTTTGTGTATGCGACGTTCGAGGTCCGTATTCCCTCGTACATCCACTACAAGGGTGTACAAACGTCATCCATATCCAACATCTCCCACTCACACTTGAGGGGATTGTAAGAGAACGTCTTTCTCTTAGTTCTTTCATCTATCATACCGAGAAATAGACCGTGCGACCGTCATGCGCGTAGAGTCTGTTGTTGTGCACTTGTTAGAGATACACAACGACCTCGAAGGTGCAAAGTTGAGTAGTTCAACGCATGCTTTACCCTAGATTATTTCTTCACATTTCTTATACTTTATATTCAACAATTGAATCCCATCTGGATCACAATTGGCTGGCCAGCTTTGAATCATTAAAGTCCAAATGCGAATATGAAATCAATCTTCCTCTTATTGTGAACCTTCTGATCTTGACTTGATTCGCTTTTCTAACGTGCCCCGCCAAGCCGAATTATCATAGCCCATTAGCAACACGCTAAGATAGCGATCATCTCGTCAAATCTAAAGGAACCAATTGGAGTCCTTGAGGGTAAGAGTTAAGACCCATATGGCCTTTGAGTCTCACATAATAGCAAACACTATTGCTACTAACTCAGTGGTCGAAATGCATACGTGGTATGAACACGTATTACAACATCACTCCTTTCCCAGGGAGAGTATGTCTTAATGATGTTGTACGGATGAAAGATCAGACACCACAGTGCCTATCTTTTGAGTCCCCTTACTACCCATGAAATATTCCCGGACTCTCATCCTGCAAAAGACATATAGGATTTAAAAAATCCTATGAGATCTCTTTTAAATATCCTTGTGATACAGATCTCAGATCTTTTGTAAGCATCCATATGATGCAGATCTTTCATTCGACTATCTTGTTTAAGTCACGACTCTAAATCATTTGTCTAATGATTTTGACTTTAAACTAGTCTCATCTCTATCTTATCCATCTGATAAGATAAGGCGGTTGCTCATGTGAGAGAGCCAACCTTAATCTGTCCGACATACACACAATAAAATAGCTGAGACTTAAACATAAATGTATATAAAATCATTTGTAAGAAAATTGTATGCAAAACTTAAACTTTGATCTTCTATAGACATGGGAAATATTACATGATACAGCTCAGCACCTACGCATTCCCATAGATGATAAGTGTTTGAAGAACACATCTCTGGGGATCGCCTTAATAAGGGGATCCGCTATCATCTTATGCGTGGATATGTATCCTATGTCTACTTCCTTCCGTTTGTCATAGTCCTTCGCAAACTTGAATCGAATATCAATGTGTTTGGTCTTACAATGAAATTTATGATCTTTGACATAGGCAATCGAAGCTTGACTATCACTGTATATAGGAACAGTGCTCGAGTCAGTGGCATCCGTCAGCCTGTCTAAGAATTTCCTAAGCCAAACAGCTTCTTGGACCGCCATGCTGAATGCTACAAATTCGGCTTCCATGGTTGATAGGGCGATGCAGGTTTGCTTCTTGCTGCTCCAGGATATTGCACCATTCCTGAGCAAGAAAACAAAGCCTGAGGTAGATCATCGCTCGTCGAGATAACCTTCCCAATCAGCATTGGTATAGCCTTCGAGTCTCAAGGTATTACCTTGATAGCACAACGCATAGTCCGCAGTCCCTTTGAGGTACCTTAATATCCTCTTCACCGCTTTCCAGTGTGCCTGTCATGGGTTGGATTGGTAACGGCTTACCATACCAACAGCATAGCAAATGTCCGGTCTGGTATACAGCATGGCGTACATCAGACTCCCGACAGCACTGGAGTATGGAACCTTTGTAACGACCACTTTTCGTTGTACGTTGTTCATGCACGTGCTTTTGACCGTGCACGTGTTCGTCTTAGACTTTGTTTGTTTGTGAACACTTTAGTGTGATATGCCGTTGTGAACGTCTCTGAGAGTAGTAAATAGTGGCACTACCTTGGAACGACACACCTCGAGTCGTCTTTCCACAATTTAAACTTACTCGATGAGACGTGACGATTCTCACTCTTGACGGGAGACGTTTCTATTTTTAGTTTCGTCGTCCGACATCGAATTTGAGATCCGTCTTCTTAGTTAGCTCACATTCGTCATCACGATCACCCCGATATTTATTTTATAATTTTTGGAGTTCATTTGACCACTTTAATATTTTTAACAAGTTTTATATTATTTTTAATAATTAATTTATAAATTATTTTCGGCCAAATAAAATTTATTTGGGTTTAAAACGTTTTAAAGAATTTTTGAGCCAATTTCCAGCTCATTTGGACCAAGTCAAATCCTTGGGTGAGTTGGAGAAGTTGAGATTTAAATTTTAAATATTTTTAAACTTCTAATCCTATTAGATTTAGCCCTAGACCAAGTCAACCCATCTACACTATATAAACAACCCCTAGGAAGACCTATTTTCGCAAGAAATTAGCCCTAGCCTCTTCCAAAACCCAAATTTGACGTTGCGACGAATCGTCGCAACGTTGCAGCCGTCGCCTGTGCACGACCGAAGATTTCCGCTCCGTTCCCTCGGTCTGACCGAGGCCACCGCCCGCACCAAGCAAGCCCCGCACCCCGCTGCTGTCGCCACCCCGCTCCCCGCTCCGACCGAGGACATCTCTCGGTCTGACCGAGAGATTTCCCGGCCTCCGCTCCGCTCCGCAACGTTGCAACTACAACGTTGCAACCCCCGCACCGACCGACGCTCCCGCCCGCACCGACCGAAGCGCTCCCCCGCATCGCCCGCTCCCCCGCTCCGTTGCAACCCGCCTCGCTGCAGCCCCCGCATCCGCTCGCCCCGACCGACAGATCCCCTCGCTCCGGGCCGCTGTGACCGAGCGCCCAAGCCTTGCAACGCTCTCCGCTACACTGCGACCGACCCCCTCGCTGTGATCTCTCGGTCTGACCGAGAGAATCTCTCGCAGCGGCTCGGTCTGACCGAGCGACGTTCGTCGCAACCCCGCATCCGTCGCACCGTTTGCCACCGTGGGCCCCCCAAGTTCTCCAGAGGTATTGTGGGTCCCCCAAAGGCCCCTAGGACTACTGTGGGCCCCACCTAGGTGCGTTCTCTTCGACGACTTTCCGCGTACGACGTCGTCGCACGTCGTAGCCCGTCGTAGCACGTGCGAGCTTTGGAATCTGGAATCGTCGCCCCGGTTGATGCTCTGAATTTTCCAGCGAGGAAACTATATTGGAATCTGGACTTGGAGCGCGATCTTTTATTCCAACCCCCGGCGTCGCTACCCGACGCCGGTGTAGCTTTCGCGTCGTGTTGAGGTAACGCTTTGCACCCCTAGGACCCCCCAACCCAATTGCATGCTAATCAAGACTAAAATCAGGATTTTTAAAGTATTTTAAATGTTTTAAATTCACTAATCAAGATTAATAATATGGACTTTAGGCCGGTGGACTTGTGCACGTAGGATAATTGTGATTTTGGACTCATTGGACGGTGTGCTCAGACGTCGTGCTTGCAGGCAAGTGAAACTTGCCAACTCTTGTGTAGGGCCATGTTTTTAGGCCACTTCCTTGTTCCTAGCGTAAAAGAGACTAGTCAGTGAAATGATAGCTGGCTAGACGCCTACTTGATCTAGTTTGACAACGAAACTAGATCCGTCACCTAATTGATCTAGCTTGATAACGAAGCTAGATCCACCCCTTAAACCTGTTGTTCATGCATACTAAACTGTCACGTTTACTTTCCTTACTTGTACGCTTTACTACTTGCCAGGTCATGTCATCCATGAATTGAATGTCGCATTCGTAGCACACGCTACAATACTTGTACTCGTACTACTTGTCCGGCTAGGTGCACCCCTACGCCATACTTGTTTAAACACTTCCTGGCTCGTGGTCCAAAAGCGGGCCTCATGTGTTGGCTAAAAACCAATGCCCGATACACGTGGAGGGGTAGGGATAAACGGTTACTTGAGCTTAGGAGTGGCCTGATCCGCCCTCTAGCCAAAAGACGGAATCTCTGTGCACGAGGTACTTACTTTTCTTGTCTTGTACTTGTCTTGTGAATGATTCATGCAATACTTGTCATCCATGCCATGTTTAAATGCCATGCTCGTACTTTACTTTACTTTACCTTACCTGTTGCACTCATTACTTTAACTGCCATGTCATTGCATCATGCTAGAACTGCTAGGTTGCTTTACTTTTACCTACCTTCAGTTTCCTTGCACAAGTCTCTTGTAGACTTGCTGACATGTGCCCCTTGCTCTTTTGGGTGTCACATGTTAGACACTGAGCCGGAGACCGCTGCTATGTACGTGATGAGTTGCTGACGCTGAGCCTGAGTCCATGTCTGCCTAGGAGGAGTCTTGTGGATGTCAGTGATCTTTCTTGGTGACTTTTGTTGAGCTTTCTTTTGTTTTAGGTTTGTTGTTAGTCGTCGGTGCGTAGCACCGTTGTTTTGTACGTTGTACTTTCGTTGGCCATGTTTGGGCCTTTAGACTCTCTTTTATTTCAGCCTGGTGGATTTTTCTGCGATGTTGGAATTTATATTTATGGATATTCTGAGATTATTCTTTTGTCTCATTTCATCATTATTATCTTGTTTCGTTCGCGTTGCAAGGACCTACAGTTTTAAATTTGATTGATGCTTATCGGACTTGCAGCTTTGCAGCTTCAAGTCTGAGCGGACCTTCTCACGCTTCGCCTCCACGTTTTTGGGAAGCGGGGCGTGACAGGTTTTGTTGGTGGCCCATGCAGGTCTCCGTCTTGCAATTGCGAATTAACGGAACAACGATAATAACAGAATGTCCATTAAATAAATTACAACACCCGAGTCATAAGCCTTGAGTCTAGTCATTCTCATATGTCCCTAGGTGGTAAGAAGATTTAGTTAGACTCTGTGCTTGCTAGTTAGAGGCCCCTGATTGTTATTTAGACTCCATGATAGGAATTGATTTAATCGTCTTAGGCGTTACCCTAGTGGTTCTTGTCTAAATTCTGACCATAGTAGACTTCCAGAATTCCTTTAGTCGCTCGCTTGGGTTCATCGATTTCGGGCCAAGTCGAACGCATCACATTACAGTCTTCTTCCTTAGGAAGTTTTAGCGGCAAGTTCTAAACCTTTAGTTGGTCAACCGTAGTAGTTTCCCCATAGATTTTCCTGGTTCATTTCCTAGGCGTGTTTATGTTTGATCATGCGACCAATTCCTTGCCTCGATTGACGTGATCACCACATTACGATAATCGTGATCTTTCGAATGTCCTCTTTCGCAAAGCTCGATTCTTTCAAAGCTATTTTTCGATTTCCCTTATTAAAAGTTCTTGCTAAGATTAAATTTTGTTTTAAACTCTCTACGTATGTATTTAAAATTCCTCACTTTTTGATTGAGTCAAAATTCCTTGTAGATTTTGAAATATATTGGTTGTCTCGTAACTATTTTCTACTCTATATTTTTCCGCATTTCGGTTTTTTTAAAAAAAAACTCTATTACTATTTTGAAGATTCGATATACAATCTTTCCTAAACTACGAGATTCCTTTTAATCGCTTAGCATACATACTTTAAAATCTTTTTCCAAGATAAATAGAATTTCAATTATTTTTATATATATCAGTTCTAGGTTCGTTGAACTCGTACTTTAAGATCTTTGTATAAAACAGTTTCTTTTGGCAAATCCAGTCCCTCTAAAAAGTATTTTCAATATTATATATTTGAAATTTCTCTTCAGTTTTAAGACTTTGAAAACATTTAGCATGAGCTTAAATTCTTCAGTTAATTTAATTTCATTCTTTGAATTTCGAAACTCTTGCCAAAATTTTTAAATTACTGCCGCATAGAATTTTCTAACCTATGTCCTTAATGTTCGTGTTAATGTTTTACTCTACCTTATAATGATTTTTCAATAAGTTAATAAACCATTTTTCTCTTATCACGTACATACGACTCAAACTTATTTTGAACAACCCGCTTTATCGATCTTCAAATATTTTATATAGATGAGGATTCCTTTTGAGGTACAACAGTTTTCAATTTCACGTATTTTAGTTCATGTTATTTACGCCGTTTCCTTCCTCTATCCTATATAAGTATCACTACATCTCCCTTTCCTCTACCTAAGCATTCACAAGTGAGTCAATGTTTCGTCTAACCAAGCTGTCTCCTCGTATTCGTCCTATCTGAACTCGTGTTTATCGATCCTTCCCTTGTCACGCTTTCGACCTCGACCTCCCTTTATTGCTTAGGCTTTAGTGCCCGTCAATGACTGTGTCAACCTTGAATTGTTAGTAGGCCCTTGGACCCTTGTGATGTTGTCGTGGTGCGTGTACCTAAGTTGTGTATGTGGGCTTGAATGAATGTACTCCCCTATAGTATATTAATGTTTGCCTATTGTGTGATATATACATACTCAGAGTATTCGTGATGTTATGAAGTGGTTTGTGTGTTAGTGTTTATAGATTTGTGTGTGGCTAGCTATACCATACTAGGGGTGCCTGTGAATATAAGAGTTAGCGTTGGAATGTCTAATGGAGTGTATGTAATTAGAGATACTTGGAATGGTTGAAATTAAATGATTGGTAAAGCTATGTGTATGTTAGGTTGTGATAATAATAGGTGGATGAATAGTTAAGTGAGTAGGCCTATTATATGACCTATATATTAGTACGTATGTGTATGTGCTCGTATGTAGGTATGTATTATGCTTAGACGTAAGTATTTATGTTTTGTTGCATGAGTATATAGGTGATATACATATGGTAGTAAGGTTATAATTTTGATTGGTATTGTTTGCTTTTCGGGATGTTGCATGCGTGCATACCGTGAGGTATACACGACTATTGCACATCTTAATTATGTATGTATAGGTGTATTAGTATACTAATTATAGGTAGTAGGCTATGGTGTGAATATATATATAAGTTACATGTGTGTGTGACTATACGATGAATACGTATGCATGTATTAGGGAGTGTATTATAAATATATAGGTGCCGATGTCTGCATTACTATTATTACGGTATATAAATTGATTTAACTATGTGGGTGTTACCTGACTAAATATTAAGTGTGATTGACTTATGATATGCATATGGTTGTATTGGTAGACATATATGTAAATATTGGAGTGGTATTAGTATAGGTATGAATGCAGTGTTACGTATATAGAATATTCTAATATATGTATTGAGTCTCACTCAAGCTTGAGTGGGTATACTCTAAGTATATTGAATGTATGTTTGTAGTTTGAATATAGCAATGTTTGATGTATGGATAGTGATAGGAGTGTTTGTGCTTGGTTGTGCTACGCACATGATTGTGGGTCGCTACACCAGTATATAGTTATAGGTGTTGGTTTTGTGGTATAGCTAATTACTAAGGACTTGCCCGTGTGAACATATGTGTACTAGCTAAACTAGGTGTGCAGATGTACTAGTAATGTAATGGTATGATTGGTATGCGTAAATGAAATGTTAGCGTGTATGGGTGTGCACCATGCACGGGTAAATATGTGCTTAGTTATAGGTTTTGATGACTATGATATATGTGGCGTGTCGTAAATACAGTTATAGGACCGTATGCGATGAGAATATATGGTGAACTATTTGCATGCATTGAATGACTATATAATGAGTGAAATATGGTAGTAGTGAATATATATTAGATATAGTAAAATTTGACTTAAAATGGTATGGTGTGACTGCTTATGTGGATATGCTTAGTATTGGATGTATACTAGGAAATATTAGAGGGTAGTATACCCTTGATGTTTGTGCATAGGTAGCTACATATAGGTAGAGCAATGATTGTATTGGCTAAGTGTGATACTATCCTTATATGAGTATCTGAACTATTGTTTTGTGAATAGTAGTATATAAGGGATGTATGTTTATATATATTTGATTGAAATACATGTATGAATTTGACTGACTATAATAGGTATAAGTGTATAATGTACGTGAATATATATAAATGTATATACGTGTTGGTAGTATTAATGTTTGACTACCTAGTGCATATATAAGCACTTGTAATGACTATACCTGGTTGAATTATTATATGACTTGATTGGGGTAGTTATTAGAGTGACTAGCTATATTAGAAAGTCCGAGGACGGACTTTATTCTAAGGTGGGGAGGATGTAACGACCACTTTTCGTTGTACGTTGTTCGTGCACGTGCTTTTGACCGTGCACGTGTTCGTCTTAGACTTTGTTTGTTTGTGAACACTTTAGTGTGATATGCCGTTGTGAACGTCTCTGAGAGTAGTAAATAGTGGCACTACCTTGGAACGACACACCTTGAGTCGTCTTTCCACAATTTAAACTTACTCGATGAGACGTGACGATTCTCACTCTTGACGGGAAACGTTTCTATTTTTAGTTTCGTCGTCCGACATCGAATTTGAGATCCGTCTTCTTAGTTAGCTCACATTCGTCATCACGATCACCCCGATATTTATTTTATAATTTTTGGAGTTCATTTGACCACTTTAATATTTTTAACAAGTTTTATATTATTTTTAATAATTAATTTATAAATTATTTTCGGCCAAATAAAATTTATTTGGGTTTAAAACATTTTAAAGAATTTTTGAGCCAATTTCCAGCTCATTTGGACCAAGTCAAATCCTTGGGTGAGTTGGAGAAGTTGAGATTTAAATTTTAAATATTTTTAAACTTCTAATCCTATTAGATTTAGCCCTAGACCAAGTCAACCCATCTACACTATATAAACAACCCCCAGGAAGACCTATTTTTGCAAGAAATTAGCCCTAGCCTCTTCCAAAACCCAAATTTGACGTTGCGACGAATCGTCGCAACGTTGCAGCCGTCGCCTGTGCACGACCGAAGATTTTCGCTCCGTTCCCTCGGTCTGACCGAGGCCACCGCCCGCACCAAGCAAGCCCCGCACCCCGCTGCTGTCGCCACCCCGCTCCCCGCTCCGACTGAGGACATCTCTCGGTCTGACCGAGAGATTTCCCCGCCTCCGCTCCGCTCCGCAACATTGCAACTGCAACGTTGCAACCCCCGCACCGACCGACGCTCCCGCCCGCACCGACCGAAGCGCTCCCCCGCATCGCCCGCTCCCCCACTCCGTTGCAACCCGCCTCGCTGCAGCCCCCGCATCCGCTCGCCCCGACCGACAGATCCCCTCGCTCCGGGCCGCTGTGACCGAGCGCCCAAGCCTTGCAACGCTCTCCGCTGCACTGCGATCGACCCCCTCGCTGTGATCTCTTGGTCTGACCGAGAGAATCTCTCGCAGCGGCTCGGTCTGACCGAGCGACGTTCGTCGCAACCCTGCATCCGTCGCACCGCTTGCCACTGTGGGCCCCCCAAGTTCTCCAGAGGTATTGTGGGTCCCCCAAAGGCCCCTAGGACTACTGTGGGCCCCACCTAGGTGTGTTCTCTTCGACGACTTGCCGCGTACGACGTCGTCGCACGTCGTAGCCCGTCGTCGCACGTGCGAGCTTTGGAATCTGGAATCGTCGCCCCGGTTGATGCTCTGAATTTTCCAGCGAGGAAACTATATTGGAATCTGGACTTGGAGCGCGATCTTTTATTCCAACCCCCGGCGTCGCTACCCGACGCCGGTGTAGCTTTCGCGTCGTGTTGAGGTAACGCTTTGCACCCCTAGGACCCCCCAACCCAATTGCATGCTAATCAAGACTAAAATCAGGATTTTTAAAGTATTTTAAATGTTTTAAATTCACTAATCAAGATTAATAATATGGACTTTAGGCCGGTGGACTTGTGCACATAGGATAATTGTGATTTTGGACTCATTGGACGGTGTGCTCAGACGTCGTGCTTGCAGGCAAGTGAAACTTGCCAACTCTTGTGTAGGGCCATGTTTTTAGGCCACTTCCTTGTTCCTAGCGTAAAAGAGACTAGTCAGTGAAATGATAGCTGGCTAGACGCCTACTTGATCTAGTTTGACAACGAAACTAGATCCGTCACCTAATTGATCTAGCTTGACAACGAAGCTAGATCCACCCCTTAAACCTGTTGTTCATGCATACTAAACTGTCACGTTTACTTTCCTTACTTGTACGCTTTACTACTTGCCAGGTCATGTCATCCATGAATTGAATGTCGCATTCGTAGCACACGCTACAATACTTGTACTCGTACTACTTGTCCGGCTAGGTGCACCCCTACGCCATACTTGTTTAAACACTTCATGGCTCGTGGTCCAGAAGCGGGCCTCATGTGTTGGCTAAAAACCAATGCCCGATACACGTGGAGGGGTAGGGATAAACGGTTACTTGAGCTTAGGAGTGGCCTGATCCGCCCTCTAGCCAAAAGACGGAATCTCTGTGCACGAGGTGCTTACTTTTCTTGTCTTGTACTTGTCTTGTGAATGATTCATGCAATACTTGTCATCCATGCCATGTTTAAATGCCATGCTCGTACTTTACTTTACTTTACCTTACATGTTGCACTCATTACTTTAACTGCCATGTCATTGCATCATGCTAGAACTGCTAGGTTGCTTTACTTTTACCTACCTTCAGTTTCCTTGCACAAGTCTCTTGTAGACTTGCTGACATGTGCCCCTTGCTCTTTTGGGTGTCACATGTTAGACCCTGAGCCGGAGACCGCTGCTGTGTACGTGATGAGTTGCTGACGCTGAGCCTGAGTCCATGTCTGCCTAGGAGGAGTCTTGTGGATGTCAGTGATCTTTCTTGGTGACTTTTGTTGAGCTTTCTTTTGTTTTAGGTTTGTTGTTAGTTGTCGGTGCGTAGCACCGTTGTTTTGTACGTTGTACTTTCGTTGGCCATGTTTGGGCCTTTAGACTCTCTTTTATTTCAGCCTGGTGGATTTTTCTGCGATGTTGGAATTTATATTTATGGATATTCTGAGATTATTCTTTTGTCTCATTTCATCATTATTATCTTGTTTCGTTCGCGTTGCAAGGACCTGCAGTTTTAAATTTGATTGACGCTTATCGGACTTGCAGCTTTGCAGCTTCAAGTCTGAGCGGACCTTCTCACGCTTCGCCTCCACGTTTTTGGGAAGCGGGGCGTGACAACCTTTTCCATAGCTTTCTTTTCTTTTGGATCTTTGGGACACATTTCCAAACATAGACCCTCGCCTTTGCTTATTGGAGCAACAAGGCGAGCTTTATATTTCTCGATGGAGCCATCAGCCTTATGCTTGATTTTTGAGAATCCACTTGTTCCCAATGGCTCTACGTCCCTTAGGTAAATCAACCAAGTCCCAGACTTGGTTTGTTTTCATGGATTGGAGTTCTTCTTCCATCGCCGCTATCCATTTATCTTTAGCAGGGCATGTGATGGCCTGTTTGAAATTTGCAGGTTCGTCATCATTTTGTTGTAATGTCATGAATGTTTGAGGAAATTCATCCTCAAATCTCAGAGGTGTTAGCCTCGTTCGATTACTACGTCTTGATTGAGTTTAATCACTCCCACTTGGAATGACATCACTCCCACTTGGAATAACATCACTCCCACTCGGAATAGGATTGGTATCGTTCGTATCATCCATAGGTGAAGTATGAGGGTCATTTTCCTCTTCACCAAGAATTCTCCCACTCGAACGTTCCGATCCTTCTTGATCCCAAGTCTCAAACAAGGATAAGTCTTGACTTATCTCACCCTGTCTTGGAAACTCGTTTTCCAAGAAGACGACATTCCTCGATTCGAATTCTATTAGACCCCCATTGTCCTCTTGACCGACGAAAACATATCCTTTGGATTTTTCAGCGTATCGGATGAAGATACACTTCCTCCCACGTGGCCCAAGTTTGCCATATTTGTGAGAGGATAAATGTGCGTAAGAGGCACAACCCCAAGGTTTTAGAATGCTTAAGTCTGGAGTTCTATTGTTCCACAACTCATAAGGAGTAGAACTTACCGACTTCGAGGGTACACTGTTTAAGATGAATGATGCCGTCAATAATGCATCACCCCAAAAGGTGATGGGCAAATTTGCCTGAGACATCATTGATCGGACCATTTCCATCAATGTCCTATTTCTTCTTTCCGCAACACCGTTTTGTTGCGGAGTATAAGGCATAGTTATTTGATGAACTATGCCTTTTTCATCACAGAGTTCCTTAAAACTAGTTGATTGATATTCTCCACCCCGATCGGTTCGCAAGACCTTTATCTTGCGATCTAGTTGATGTTCCACTAAACTCATATAGTTTTTGAAGCAAGATAAAGCTTCATGTTTGTGGGAAATCAAATAAATGTGACCGAAACGGGTGAAGTCATCAATGAAGGTGATGAAATAGGACTTCCCGCGTCTTGTCTTATCATTCATAGGACCGCAAATGTCCGAATGGATAAGCTGTAATAGAACTTCGGCCCTTGTGCCAGTTCCAAACGGCTTGCGACAAGTTTTCCCTACAAGACAATGTTCGCAAGTTGACATTTCAACTTTTGAAACATTAGATAGCAAGCCACTTTTGGCAAGTCTATCCATTCTAGTTGGTCCAATGTGACCAAGTCTTGCATGCCAACAAATGATCTCAGATTCAGAATTAGAAGCATTTGTCAAATGGAAACTTTCATTAATAGAAGAAGAATCATCATACATAGTGTGTAAAACAATCAATCCATTACAAACATTACCCGACCCAACTAAAGAACTATTACAAACAAGGTCAACATTTTGTTCATAGAACCTCCATTCATAACCTAAAGACATTAACATGACCACGGATACGATATTCCTTCGAATATCTGGAGCAAAGAGGACGTCATGCAATAATAGAGTCCGGCCGTTGTCGAGAACTAGCTTGCATGTTCCGACGCCCTTGACTTCAACACGAGTGTTGTTACCGACGTATATCCACTTTGTTCCTTGAGTTATCCTTCGATACTCTACGAAGAACCTTCTGTCCTTCGCTACGTGGTCTGTGGCCCCTGAATCAATCAACCAAAAATAGTTAGATTCAGCAAGAAACATGGAACTAGAAACACATATGTAACTAGCCCTACAAGTTACCTTATCACTTCCATCCGTACACGTACGGGCGAAGTGACCGTACTTGTTGCACTTAAATCACTTGATCTTCTTCAAGTTTTTCTTCTTTGAGTGCACATTCTTTTGCCACTTTTTGTTCTTAGTCTTCTTTGAGGTTTCCGGTTCTTGCTTTCGTTCGTTCATAAACCTTAAGCGTTTATCCTTCCGCTTCTTTCCTCCATGTGAGGAACTAGCGGCCATGTGCACTTCGGCACTAGGTGAATGCTACTTTGAAGGCGGGGCAAGAATCTCTTAATACCGTAGTGGCTCAAATATCGGAGCAATTGGCGTTGCTCAATCGGAACACTCAAAGATTGCCGGCGCAACCGGAGCAAAACCCACGGGGCAACACGGGCCACATCAATGCCGTAGTTGCCGTTACTACTAGAGGCGGGAAGGACACCACCCCCGCTATGATTACTACCGAGGAGGCTGTGGAGGAAAGCTTGGAGCCGGTTGAGCCGGTAGTTGAGATTGAAAAGGAGAAGGAGCCACAAGACAAGGAGAAATCTAGGGCAGAGCGATTAATTGAGGAGAGGCGCTTCATGCCACCGGTCCCATTCCCCCAAAGACTAGCGAAAGCGAAAATGGAGAAAAGGCTAGCGAAATTCCTCGAGTATCTAAGAGGAGTTAGCCTCAATATTCCCTTCCTCGACGCCATCGTGGAGATCCCCACGTATGCTAAATTCTTGAAGGACTTGATTTCGGGGAGGAAGAGGAAGGAGAAGATCATGCTAGCCGAGGAGGGCTCTTGGTTCACCAAGAGAGAGAAGGAGCCTGCAAAATTTAAAGATCCGGGGAGTTTTCGGATTCCTTGCACTTTGGGCGGCGTGCCTCTTCAAAAGGCGTTGGTCGATCTTGGGGCTAGTGTGAGTCTCATGCCCCTCTCCATGTTCTTAAAGCTTAACACCGGGACACAGTTGAAACCCACCGACATGCGCATTCAATTAGCCGATGGCCGGATAACAAGGCCGGTGGGGATTGTCGAAGACATCCCACTTCAAGTCCCGGGTGGAATATGCTTGCCATGTGACTTCGTCATCATGGACGTTAAGGAGGAGGGAGACACCTCATTGATACTTGGACGCCCATTCCTCGCCACCGCCGGAGTCATCGTCGACGTGCGCGAAGGTACCTTAACCTTAAACGTCGGAAACATCGAGGTGGAGCTCCACATTCCTAAGGCAATGAAGCACATGCCTTACCACGAGGAGCTTGATTACATGGACCTCCTCGATGAGGTGATAGAGGAGGCGATTCCTCACTCAATCGGCGCTCTTTTTGATGAAGAATTTGAAGAAGGCCCGGATTTAGGCCAAGATGAAAAGAGTGAAGACGATTCCCCCGACTTCTCCGTTGATGAAGATGAAGGCGACGCTGATGTCGCAAGGATTCGAGAGCTCTGCAAGCTCTCGAAATTAAAGTCTCCAAAGAAAGCTCCGCCGGTACGGAAATCGGCATCGCCGGTTAAGCAGTTGACCGGGGCAAATGCTAGCTTGGGGGAGCCTCCCCCCAACACTATTCGAGACAAGAGACCTCCGAGGGAGAACGCTACGCCGCCACGTCCAAATCCAAGCGCGCTCCCCGGGAAGTTTGACGGGTGCATCTCATATGCACCAAACATCCCGCATTGATTGAAAATTATAAGGGGTCGAGCTCACGACCTAAAACGAGCGCTTGTCGGGAGGCAACCCGACGGTTTTTGCTTTATTTTTACTTTTTCTTTATTTTCGTTTTAGAGATTTTTAGTGTTTTGAGTCATTCGACCAAAAGTTTTGTGATAACGGGTCCTATTTTTCTTGACAGGAGAGGAGATAGGTAGATCCATCATGAGGAGGATGAACGAGACGACGAGGAGCGCCCCAAGAAGGCGCTCGACGCTTAGGAGGAGGATGAAATCGACTGGAGGAAGAAAGACGGAGTTTAGGGCCCAAACGAAGACAAACAGCAGAACACAAGGCTCACTCGGCCGAGTATACTATTCACTCGGCCGAGTACACAAGTTCATCCGGCCGAGCCGCTCACGAACGAGGGAAGTCTGCTGTACCCAACTCTCTGTTTATTTTCTTGATTTCAATATAACTGCTACTCGGCCGAGTATACATTATCACTCGGCCGAGTGAAACGGATACCCTCCTAGGGCGAGTCATGCCGAGTAGCTTGAGTCACTCGGCCGAATGGACTTACGTCACTCGGCTGAGGCTGGCAAAGCCACTCGGCCGAAGCGATATCGGGGAGAAAATTTTTATTTGCCTCGCTCGACCGAGTGAGCACGTCACTCGGCCGAGTCGTAACTCTTTTATATATAAGTGGCGAGGGGGGCGCGGATTTCGAAATAGCAAATCCCAAATCCGCCCGCGCCCCCTCAGCTCCCATCGCCCGATCTCGCTTCACCCAGCCCCCACTCGCCCGACCAAGCCCGCGTGCGCCGCCGCTCGGCCAGCCACCGCCGGCCGACCATCGCCGCACCCCGCCCGAGTCGCCGCCGGCGGCCTTGTCTCCGATCACCTCCGATATAGCTTGATTTGCCCGTTTTCTCCTCTTTTTGCGTAGTTTTCGAGGATCCGTGTATTAATCGAACCCCTTGTTGAATATTGGACTCCCCGGATTTGGTTTTGGATGATGAGCAAACATAAATAATTCATGAACTAACAATTTGTGAGCGCAGTATTGGAGATCGTCGCCAATTTCACGAGAATATTCAAAGCGACATCTCAACACTTCCAAAAGCTCGTATTCAAGCCTAAAGCTTCGTTGAAGCTCTTACAACGCTTTGGAAGTAATGAAGATTCAATCGAAGCTCTCAAAGACCGTTTATTAAGGTTTTATTTATAGTCTTTTAGTTTCGATTGATAGAATGTTAAGCCTTGAGTATATCTTACGTTTCTATCTTCATTTCGCTCATTTCGTAGCTCTAGGATTCTTGCACAAGTTCACTCTAACTTCCTCGAAGCGTCGCGCTTCGATTCGGACTTTGTTGTGCATGTTAGTTGGTACAAGAACAAGTACTGACCGACTAGATGGTGATCTAGTCGGTCGGCCACTGTTCTTGGACCGACTAGTTTCAGTCAGTTAAATCTTTGTTCTTTACTGTTTACAGTTAGTCGGTCTACGTTGACTCACCGACCGACTAGTTTGTGAACTAGTCGGTCAGTGATGCTTCTTTGACCGACTAGTTGTGATTTACTGTACATGCCAAATTTCTCCTAAGCTACTGTTTACCGTTAGTCGGTCTAAGAACGTTTGATGACCGACTAGTTGACAATCTAGTCGGTCAACTTTTGTTCTTGGACCGACTAAGTCAACTTGCCTTCAGACTATGTTGTTTTGCCTCTTAGTCGGTCTACGTTCATTGGATGACCGACTAGTTGTGAAACTAGTCGGTCAGACAGTGTTCTTGGACCGACTAGTTTTCTAGGTCTGAAATTCTATCTCTTCTCTGATCTGCTCTTAGTCGGTCCATGCTTTGTGACTGACCGACTAGTTGATGAACTAGTCGGTCAGTGAGTGTTCTTTGACCGACTAATTCTCTCAGATTTCTTTCCGTTGGAGATTGACCTAACTTATGTTTTTGGGTTCCTATAAATACGAACCTAGGTCATTTCTATCTTTAATAGAGCTGCCATTAAGAGATTCATTGAGTTCAAAAGAGATAGCTATTCTCCCTCAAATCTAAAGCTCTCTTCCTCACAAGAAACCCATTCTCTCTCATTTCTAGATCTAGAGAGAAGCTTGTTCTTGGTGAGCTCTTCAAGCTATTGCTTGATTCAAGTTTCCAAATCATCCCTAGGCACCCATTGCTGCTCATTTCCTTGGTGCTAGGGTTTGGTAACTTCATCTTCCTCAAATCCTTCATTCCACTTATTGGGTAAGAAAAACTCAAGGTATAGGATTTTGTGGTAAGAGTATTTATTTCATTTAAACTCTTTATATTGCTTATTGGCTCTCTCGGTTGTGAGAGAAGTTTGTGATCCCGGGTTGTGGGATTCACTTTGCCATTGCTTGTATGATTTGATCTTGTGAAGGTTTTTCACAAGATATTCATAGTGGAAATCTTGAGTTAGGGTTTCTAACTCAAGTATCCGGAGGGGATCCGGGTGGTTGGGACGTAGGATCACCGGGAACAAGTCGGGGAGACTTGGGTGGATCCGAACCCATTAACATCGTTTGTTTGCATTGTTAATTTCATTGTTGTCATTCAATTTAAGCTTCCGCAAATTGATTTGGTAGTTGTGTGCAATTTAATTTGGAATTATACGCCTTATTATTTTAAAGTACTATTCACCCCCCCTCTAGTACTTGTGCAGTAGCTGGTAGGGCATTACATTTGGTATCAGAGCCAGATACTCAGCTATGTCTGCCAACGACAACAAGACCGTGCGTCCACCTTCCAACTATGACACCTTCAGGAACCGTGAAGGAGCATCTTCCGTGATGGAAGGACATTCCTCTACGAGGCCTCCATTCTTCAACGGTACCAACTACGGGTACTGGAAGTGTCGGATGGAAACCTTCCTCCGAAGTGCATCTTTATGGAGAACTACAATGAAGGAGTATATTGAACCCGAAGAAGAAGATTTTGAGAAATGGACTACCGCGGAAGTCGCCGCGGAGGTAAGCAATGCCAAGGCAATGAACGCCTTGCAATGCGCATTGGAGCCCGAGGATTTCAATAAGATATGCACATGTAAGAGTGCATATCAAATTTGGAACTCTCTCCTCATACTACATGAAGGGACGAGTAGGGTAAGAGACTCTAAACTCGTTGTCGTAACCAAAGATTACGAAATGTTTCACATGCAACAGGGCGAGAAGATGAAAGAATATTACGCTCGTTTCGTTGACATAATAAACGATTTAGAGGCCCTCGGCAAGATCTACACTCAAAAGGAGAAGTACTTAAAGCTTATTGAAGGACTTCCCTCTTCTTGGGAAAAACGTACCTTCGCCATCGAGGAAGGTAATGACATGGACAAATATACCGTAGTTCAACTAATGGGTACCTTGATGTCATACGAGGTACGCAAAGATAGCAAGGTGAAGCTACAAGAAAAGATGAAGTCATATTTGAACCTAGATGCGCCTAAGAAAAAGGCGATTGCATTCAAGGCGGCTTCATCCACATCTTCCGATGATGAAGACTCGGAAAACGAGTTGGACTTGGAGTCCATGGCACTCATGGCCAAGAAGTTCAACCGTTTCTTTCGGAAAGGTAACTTCAAGACCAAAGGTAAATTTGGTTCTTCTAACGCCTCTTCCTCTCCTTTGTGTTTCAAGTGCAATAAGCCAGGACACATGAAAGCGGAGTGTCCTCTCAACAAACAAAAGGAGAAGTGGAAGGCGCCAAAATTCGATAAGTCCAAGAAATACAAAAAGGGGTACAAGAAAGGACTTGTCGGAGCAACATTCACCGACTCCGAGGATTCCTCAAGCGGAGAGTCGGATGATGAGAAAGTGGAGCAAGCACATATGTGCTTCATGGCAAGAGAGGAGCACGATCAAGGATCCTCCTCTTCCGATGATAGTGATGAAGAAAGCGATGAGGTAACGATGGATGATCTTAGGGATGCTAACACTCAACTTTGGTCAAAATATACTAAGTTAGTAAATAGATATACTAAGGTAAAAGATGACCTAGCTAGCATTCAAACATCGCCTAAGACTATCATCACCAACAACGACACCGTTGTTGAAGAGTTAAGAAATGAGATTGTGAATCTCAAATCTAAACTTGAACATGCTAGAATTGAGGATACGGAAGAACATGAGATAGCGGATTTAACTTCTCAAAACTCGACTTTGAGTATTGAGAACGAGAATCTTAAATCTCGTGTTTATGTGCTCACTTCGCAAATATCCACTTTGGATACTTCTTTGCGTTCTCTCAAAGAGAAATATGAGAACACATTGGGCCGAATCAACGAATTCAACAAAGGTAAGGGCCATTTGGATAATATCCTAAAAGACTTACTTCCGGCCAAACACCACATTGGCTTGGGGTATATGATGGGAAATTCATCCAAGTCGGTCACTACTTTTGTTAGGCCAACTTCCGAAGCCTCAACGAGTGGGAGCAAACACTCTATTGGAAGTTCATCTTCCAATGGTGCTTCCACCTCATCCACACCCTCTTTCGGAAAGAAACCCACTTTGGGTGGACCTCCAAAGAAGGGGCATGCTTACATGTACACCAATACCATACCACGTAGGAACACACGTCCTACTCCACCGTCTCACACTTATGATGATTTTTATGCAACACATTCCCGGGCACGTGCACACCAAGTGAGACACCCTCACGCACGTGTTCCCACACATGCATATGTACACCCACCTCATCATACGAATAATTCTCGTCATGCACCATTCCATCATGTCCCGTATGCCTATCCACAACATGCATCACGTAGAAATCAACGTAGCATGCATGCACCCAATAGGATGATGGCTCCCAAAATTTTCACTATTTGGAGCCCAAAGGACACAAGCATGGACGAAAAACAAATATATATGAATGCTTATTTTTCGGATGTTGTGCATAGTAAGAATTATGTGGGGAAGTCTAAGTCCACTTGGACTTGGCTTCCAAAGGTCTAATCCCTTGGACCCAATGACCTTGGGTACCATGATATGAAATTGTCTATCTTTAGGTACTCAAGGAAAAGAAAAAGGGAAGGAGCAACAAATTTAAATTTAGCTCCAAAGGGAATTGGATACTCGATAGCGGGTGCTCCAAACACATGACGGGTGACGCTCGTTTGCTCTCCGGAGTGGTTCCCATTGCGAATGGAAACCGCGTCGTATTTGGGGGCAACGAGAGCGGAACCATCATAGGTGTTGGTAATGTCGGTAACCCTTCTAAACCATTAATTAGTGATGTGTATCTTGTTAGTGGTTTAAATCATAATCTTATTTCAATAAGTCAACTTTGTGACAAAGGTTACAAAGTTAGCTTTGCGAAAGGATTGTGTCATATTTTAAGAAAGGATAATGAAAAATTATTATTTTCCGGAACTCGTCGTAAAGACATCTATATTTTGGATCTTCCTAAGTCATATGAACAATGTCTCGTTGCCAACACAAGTGAACAACACTTATGGCATCGACGCTTTGGACATGTGAACTTTGGAACACTATATAAGCTTTCAAAATTGAATTCTATTAAAGGTTTTCCGAAGCTTGTTTTTGAAAAGAAAAGTTTTTGTGATTGTTGTCAACGCGGCAAGCTTCCTAAATCTTCATTTAAACCTAAGAAAAGCATCTCTACTAAACGGCCACTAGAGCTATTACATCTAGACTTATTTGGGCCAACTAGAGTTGCTTCCTTAGGAAATGCAAGGTATGGACTTGTCATCGTAGATGACTATTCAAGATTTACTTGGGTATTTTCATTGTGCAATAAAAATGAAGCTTTTGAAAACTTCACAATTTTTGTTAAGAAAGTACAAAATCTCTTAGGAACCACCATTGTCACTATTCGTAGTGATCATGGAGGTGAATTTGAGAATGAGTCTTTTGAGACATTTTGTAATGAAGTTGGTATTACTCACACTTTCTCTTTCCCTCGTGCACCTCCTCAAAATGGTGTAGTTGAGAGAAAGAACAGGACGCTAGTGGAGTGTGCTCGCACTATGCTTGATGATAGCCAACTTGGCCATCAATTTTGGGCGGAAGCGGTACACACCGCTTGCTATGTGTTTAATAGAATACTTTTGAGGCCCGGCACTAAACAAACTTGTTATGAATTGTTGTTTGGTAGGTTGCCTCAAGTTAAACATTTCCGTGTTTTTGGTTCGAAATGTTTTATTAAGATCACATATGGTAGTTTGGACAAATTCGATCCGAGATCCGATGAGGGGATTTTTGTTGGATATTCTACACGTAGCAAAGCCTACCGGATATTCAACAAACGAACCTCAACGATCGAGGAATCGCTTCATGTCTCATTTAATGAAGGATTTGTTCCAACTAGAATTTCAAATGATAATGATTCTATGGATGTTTTATGTGATTCGTTTGATAATTCTAAGTCTAATGATTCTATTGATTCTATTGAGACTAACCCAACTAATGAAGTTGTTGAGAATGTTCCAAGTGATCAAGGTATTCCCAAACGGCTTCATTCGGTTCATGACCATCCCCATGAGCAAGTCATTGGCAATATCTATGATAGTGTCAAGACAAGATCCCAAGTTCACCGCTTCGCAAATTGTGCCTTTGCCTCATCGATAGAGCCAAAGAATATTAATGAAGCATGCGAAGATAGCGCTTGGATCTTAGCCATGGAGGAGGAGCTCATTCAATTCGAGAGGAATGAAGTGTGGGAGCTTGTTCCATTGCCATCGAAGAACCACACCGTCATAGGGACAAAGTGGATCTTCAAGAACAAAACCGACGAAAACCAAGTCGTCGTCCGGAACAAAGCTCGGTTAGTAGCTCAAGGCTATCGACAAGAGGAAGGTATTGATTTCGAAGAATCCTTCGCTCCGGTAGCTAGATTAGAATCAATTAGATTACTTTTGTCTTTTGCATGCCATAAGAATTTTAAATTATTTCAAATGGATGTTAAAAGTGCATTTTTAAACGGAGATGTCGTTGAGGAAGTTTACGTTTCTCAACCTCCGGGCTTCGTAAATGAAAAATTTCCAAATCACGTTTTTAAACTAAAGAAAGCTCTTTATGGTTTGAGACAAGCTCCTCGAGCTTGGTATGATCGCCTAAAGAATTTTCTTTTGGATTTGAATTTTAAAATGGGCGAAGCCGATTCAACACTTTTTATTAAGCATGCGAATAATGATATTTTATTAGTTCAAATTTATGTTGATGATATCATTTTCGGTGCTACTAACTTCGCTCTTTGCGAAGAGTTTTCTAATGTTATGAAGGAACAATTTGAGATGAGCCACATGGGCGAACTCAAATATTTCTTAGGTCTCCAAATTCGCCAAATGAACGATGCAATCTTCATCCACCAAACGAAGTACACGGTGGAGTTGCTAAAGCGATTTGGAATGGAGAATGCCTCCGGGAAAAAGACTCCAATGAGCACGACTACGCATCTTGACAAGGATACGGGCGGTAAGGATGTAGACATTCGTTTATATCGAGGTATGATAGGTAGTTTGCTTTATCTTACCGCAAGTAGGCCCGATATTATGTTTGCCGTATGTATATGTGCTCGTTATCAGTCTCAACCTAAGGAGTCTCACTTAGTAGCGGTAAAGCGTATTTTTCGCTATCTAAGTTACACTTTAGATTTTGGATTACTTTATCCGAAATCTAGCACATATGAGTTAATCTCATATAGTGATGCAGATTATGCGGGATGCAAATCCGACAGGAAAAGTACTAGTGGCACTTGCCATTTTATAGGAAATTCTCTTGTCTCTTGGTTTTCCAAGAAGCAAAATTCCGTATCACTTTCAACCACCGAGGCGGAATATATTGCCGCCGGTGCCGCGTGTGCTCAAGTTCTTTGGATGAGACACACACTTAAAGACTTTGGTATAAATTGTGATACTTGCCCTATCATGGTTGACAACCAAAGTGCAATATGTCTTTCCAAGAACCCGGTACATCATTCCCGTTCGAAACACATAGATGTCCGACACCACTTTTTAGATGACCATGTTGCTAAAAAGGACATCATTCTAGTGTACGTTGAAACCCAAAAGCAAATCGCCGATATTTTCACGAAACCCCTAAAGGAGGACTCCTTTGTGCGGTTGTGTCGAGAATTGGGGATTATGGGTGAATCCGAGATATAGGATTCATGTTTCATTCAATAATTTTGCATGCTATTATTCTTGAAAATATCTCATTCATACTAGAATTATTGGATTTTTCGGGAATTTTATGTGATATCTTAATTTTTCGTTCGATTTGTGCGTAATCGTCAAATTTCTGTTTTTCGATAATTAATGGGGTAGTTTAGATGTTTATTGAGAGTTTTGAGATTTATCATCCAAGCGTATTATGGAGAGAACTTGATTTTCAAGTTTTTGACTCTTTAGTCGGTTCATGTTCAGTGACCGACCGACTAGATCGTGATCTAGTCGGTCAGTACTTGAACGCAGACCGACTAAATCTTGTCAGTAATTCTTGGATTCAGCCACTGTTTGCACCTAGTCGGTTCAAGCTCATTGACCGACCGACTAGATCGTGATCTAGTCGGTCAGTGCTTGAACTGTGACCGACTAGTTGTGCCAGGGGCTGTTTGGTCATTTGGGAAATCGACCGACTTAAACTCAGTTTAGTCGATCGATTTTCATTCTAATCGATCGATATTTCTTCTCTCTCCGCTCAAAACCCCGACCTCCCTCGAAACCCTTCGACTTCCGATCGTTCTCCGGCCATTTTTCCGGCCATTTCCGTCGATCTCCTCCGTCGGCCCCTCGTTCTAGGTGATCTCCTCTCCTCCTAGGGTTAGATTTCATTTCCTAGAGCTAGGGCTTGCTCGGTTTCTAGGGTTCTTAGGGTTTATCTTTTGTTTCGGCTAGGGCTTCTTCGTTTGATCTCTTTGTCCAGTGTCTTGCT
Source organism: Scilla litardierei (assembly GCA_030789695.1). Taxonomy (NCBI): domain Eukaryota; kingdom Viridiplantae; phylum Streptophyta; class Magnoliopsida; order Asparagales; family Asparagaceae; genus Scilla; species Scilla litardierei. The sequence continues at coordinate 78,787,055 of CM061138.1, read as the reverse complement.
TCGACTATGGCAAGAACACGCATTCCGATCACTCCCTCTAGCCCCTCTCCGATGACCGTTGATCCAATCTCTTCGGATCCCGAGCATCCAACCCCTCCGAAGTGTAGAGCCAAGACCACCCATCCTTCATCGTCTTCGCCTCCTCTCAAGAAGAAGAGGACGACGACCGCTAAACCTAGAGGTCAACCGAAACCCAAACCCAAGCCTAAGCCAAAGGCCAAAATTCTTGCTTCTCAATCTTCGTTCCATACTCCTACCGATTCCGATACGGAGTATAACCCCGAGACCGAGACTCATAGGGAACCCACTCCTCCTATTCATCCCGAGTCTAGCACCCACCCTCGTACGTCTACTCGAAAACCTAAGGGAAAGGGTCCGATGCCGGTGGGCGGTGTCGATATTTCCTTATGTCGCGATGACCCTTTGTGTCTCGCGGCATATAACCGTATCGAACATTGCCCGCTGCTTCTGGAGCATTTCGTCCAGTTTAGCGACTTCATAGGGTTAGCTGATCTTCTGTCGTCGTCGGGTCTTCTCGATTACCTTCGATATGACCCGAAGGCGAATCCTCACCCCTACCCTAGATTAGTGAAGCTTTTCTATGCTAATAGGATCCGGGGTCAGTACGATCAGACCCACTCTGTTGAGACGACCGTTTTGGGGACTCCTATAGTCCTCACTGCGGAAATCTTAGGAGAGATTTTGGGTATCTCTTCGTCTGGCCTTCTTCCTTCTGATATCTCGGTAGATGATATTTCTTCTCTTGATCAGACCATCCTTTCAGAGATTTTCCATCAGATTCCTCCTGCCATGATTGGCGTGCCATCTAAATCTTTCAAGCCAAATGCATGGGTCCTTAATCTGATTCTGAAGTCGTGCTTGCTTACCAAGTACGGCTCCTCATCTTTACCATCCCAGCCATTTTTGAAGCTTATCTATGTGATCTTCATGGGGAGCTCGATTAATTGGGCTCGAATTATACTCGATAAGATTGACTCTTTCGAGTGTATTCGAAAGTCCAATAAATCGGCTCATATCCCATTTCCTTGCATGTTGACCCTCGTGTTTTGTCATTTTCGTGTCACATTGCCTCGTGACGATGAGCGTCCCCTTGGTCCTCCCCTGAATGCGACGGCCGTCAAGAAATCTCTTGCGGCGCTTCGTCACGTTCAGAGGACGACACCTTCAGCGTCTGTCCCTGCCTCTGCCGGTGCCTCTGCTACTCCCGTTGCCACCCTTGATGACGTCGTCCGGATACTTCTTCGTCACGAGTCCCGCTTGGCTCGTACCGAGGAGGTGGTCTGCCGTATGGCCCGTCAGATGGGTGTTGAGCTTCCTCCTTCCGTGTCTGAGGGAGAGGAGTTGGATGAGATGGATGAGGAGGACGTTGAGGAGATCTGTCGTGCTTCGACTCGTGCCCCCAAGGGCACTTCTGCTGCTGCTGGTACTTCCTCTTCTGCTCCTGGAGTTGCCACCTCTTCCGGTGTTCCAGAGCCATCTGCTGCAGCTCTTCAACCTTCTGAGCCTGCTGCTGACCCAGTTTCCGAGCCTGCTCATGTATCTGCTGCTGTTGCTTCTGTCGAGACTCATGCTGCTGTTGAGCCTGTTGCTGAGATCTCGACTCCTGCCCCGACGATTCCATCTGTTGAGACACCTCTACTCCCTGCAGATCCTGAGTCCACTCCGTCGACTGGACCCACGGACGCTGCAGATCCGGCCTCCTCCTCGTGATCGTTGTTCCGAGGACTCTCCATATACACTTTGGATGATATATTCTAGTGACAGTGTCTTGGGTTAGGATGGGGTTGAGAGATGCTTTGTTGTATTTCTTTTGTGCTTTCTGGTTGTCGGTGTTGGATTTTATGATATGTTGATGATGATGTATTTTTTGTAGTAGTATTGATTTTGATGATGATGATGATGATGTATTTCTTTTTGATAATATGTAGCGCTTGATATGATGTATCTCATATATTCGATGTGATATCTTTTGGATGTACTCATGTTGTCTCTATATATATATATGTTCATCATCGTTCACTTTATCTTTTATTCGTCGTGCAAATTTAATATTCGTTGAATATATTTGAAATGTGATATCGAATCGACGCATAAAAAGTTGGTTAAATGGATTTAAATTCTGTAATTTTATAGAATTGTTTTCCATGCACAAAATTAACCAAGAATATTGAATATTGAAGAGTATGTTTCTTTATTCAAGAAATGAATAAACATTTGGTATTTTTGATGATTTTGATTATCGTTGATTTTTATTGATAATGGAAAATTTGACACACCTTGTTTTGATTTCCACATTTTTCCCTTGGTGTCAAGTTGGTCCATTGTCTTTGTCTACGACTCCCGATGTTGGATTTTACATTTCCTAATTGTTGTCGTTGTATGCCCCCCATTTTTGGGATAATGCCAAAGGGGGAGAGATAATGATAATAAATAGGCGCAAATGAAAAATTTAACTCAATTTCCAAGAATCTAGTTTGATATGTTAGATTCAGGGGGAGTTAAGATACAAATAAGGATTTTCAAAATCCGATATTTCAAAAATCAATTCACTTTATTTATCTTACTCGTCTGCTTGATGCAATTCATTTATATTCATTTTGGAATTAACGTGTCATCAATGCAGGGGGAGTAAGTATTTTACATTTGAATTATTATCTTTGATTATTATTTATGTTGGTTTGTCATCACCAAAAAGGGGGAGAATGTTGAATATTGGACTCCCCGGATTTGGTTTTGGATGATGAGCAAACATAAATAATTCATGAACTAACAATTTGTGAGCGCAGTATTGGAGATCGTCGCCAATTTCACGAGAATATTCAAAGCGACATCTCAACACTTCCAAAAGCTCGTATTCAAGCCTAAAGCTTCGTTGAAGCTCTTACAACGCTTTGGAAGTAATGAAGATTCAATCGAAGCTCTCAAAGACCGTTTATTAAGGTTTTATTTATAGTCTTTTAGTTTCGATTGATAGAATGTTAAGCCTTGAGTATATCTTACGTTTCTATCTTCATTTCGCTCATTTCGTAGCTCTAGGATTCTTGCACAAGTTCACTCTAACTTCCTCGAAGCGTCGCGCTTCGATTCGGACTTTGTTGTGCATGTTAGTTGGTACAAGAACAAGTACTGACCGACTAGATGGTGATCTAGTCGGTCGGCCACTGTTCTTGGACCGACTAGTTTCAGTCAGTTAAATCTTTGTTCTTTACTGTTTACAGTTAGTCGGTCTACGTTGACTCACCGACCGACTAGTTTGTGAACTAGTCGGTCAGTGATGCTTCTTTGACCGACTAGTTGTGATTTACTGTACATGCCAAATTTCTCCTAAGCTACTGTTTACCGTTAGTCGGTCTAAGAACGTTTGATGACCGACTAGTTGACAATCTAGTCGGTCAACTTTTGTTCTTGGACCGACTAAGTCAACTTGCCTTCAGACTATGTTGTTTTGCCTCTTAGTCGGTCTACGTTCATTGGATGACCGACTAGTTGTGAAACTAGTCGGTCAGACAGTGTTCTTGGACCGACTAGTTTTCTAGGTCTGAAATTCTATCTCTTCTCTGATCTGCTCTTAGTCGGTCCATGCTTTGTGACTGACCGACTAGTTGATGAACTAGTCGGTCAGTGAGTGTTCTTTGACCGACTAATTCTCTCAGATTTCTTTCCGTTGGAGATTGACCTAACTTATGTTTTTGGGTTCCTATAAATACGAACCTAGGTCATTTCTATCTTTAATAGAGCTGCCATTAAGAGATTCATTGAGTTCAAAAGAGATAGCTATTCTCCCTCAAATCTAAAGCTCTCTTCCTCACAAGAAACCCATTCTCTCTCATTTCTAGATCTAGAGAGAAGCTTGTTCTTGGTGAGCTCTTCAAGCTATTGCTTGATTCAAGTTTCCAAATCATCCCTAGGCACCCATTGCTGCTCATTTCCTTGGTGCTAGGGTTTGGTAACTTCATCTTCCTCAAATCCTTCATTCCACCTATTGGGTAAGAAAAACTCAAGGTATAGGATTTTGTGGTAAGAGTATTTATTTCATTTAAACTCTTTATATTGCTTATTGGCTCTCTCGGTTGTGAGAGAAGTTTGTGATCCCGGGTTGTGGGATTCACTTTGCCATTGCTTGTATGATTTGATCTTGTGAAGGTTTTTCACAAGATATTCATAGTGGAAATCTTGAGTTAGGGTTTCTAACTCAAGTATCCGGAGGGGATCCGGGTGGTTGGGACGTAGGATCACCGGGAACAAGTCGGGGAGACTTGGGTGGATCCGAACCCATTAACATCGTTTGTTTGCATTGTTAATTTCATTGTTGTCATTCAATTTAAGCTTCCGCAAATTGATTTGGTAGTTGTGTGCAATTTAATTTGGAATTATACGCCTTATTATTTTAAAGTACTATTCACCCCCCCTCTAGTACTTGTGCAGTAGCTGGTAGGGCATTACACCCCTAACCCGAATCAATTCCCATATCTATCTGTTATACCCCTATTGCTCCATACATTTTGATTATTACTCGCTGATATCGCTTTTCCATGCGCAGGTTGCTTTTTGGAGCTTAGGGGAGCCTAGGGGAGCTTCTACGGGCTGTTTTGGACTTCGTGGAGGCGCGGACTTCGCACGCTTCCACTGCTTAGCACTCGCGGCGTGTTTTGGTACACTCTTTCCATTCTTTTTGCACACGCCACACTTTTTCACTTTTCGGCGCGCTCGGGGCCGATATGCCGACCCGGACATGGCCGCGGTCGACGAGAGCTTCCGCTAAGCGGAAGCGGTCGGACGAGCCCGGCCCCTCCCACTTGGTGGAGGACTCTCCTCCGCCTTCCCCCACACACGCCGTCCACCCAGCACAGCCTGCAGGCCCCGCACACCCCGCACAGCCTGCAGTGCACCCACAGCCCGCACAGCCTCTCCCTGCCGATCCACAGCCACCACCACCGGCTCCACTGGTCGGGCCGCTCGGGATTACGTTCCGAGACGACGCACACCGCGCCGTCTTCGAGCGTATCTCCCAGCGCTCGATCGTACCCTCCAGGTTTGCACACCTCGCTGACCTAGGACGCCTGGGGGTACTTGAGGGGATGCTCACGTTGTACGACAACGTGGGCTGGCGAGATTTTTTCCAGGTGTCGGCGGATACTTTTACCCGCCCGACACTTGAGGTTTTGAGTTCGATCGCCCGGACCGATGAGGGATGCTCATTCAGGTTCATGGATCGAGAGTGCCAGGTCACTCTCGATATGATGAGAGCGTTCTTCTCATGGCCCGTAGTCCCCGGAGCCGATCGCGGTTACGACCCTACCCACATCCCCCCACCTTCCTTCGACGCCGGTGCCTTCTGGGCCCGGATTACAGGCCACCACGCCGCCTTTGACCCTAGTAGGGCCAAGGCCTCGGCCATTGTCCACCCCTGCCTACGTATTGCCCAGCGCCTTATGGCGACCACCTTTTTGGCCAGATATGAGCCGGGCACGATGTCTACGCCAGAGCTCTACATGCTCTATGCGATGACACGTCCCAGAGCTCTATCTAGGGATGGACATGAGCTTGTCCCCGCCGTCGTGATCGACATTGCGGCTTGGTTTTTAGACCGTATCATTGTATCGGTGGGCGCTCGCTCACCGATATGCTGCGGCGGCCTGATTACCTTGCTGGCTCTTATGACCGGCGAGGACTTCCCCGACGACTTGCGACGCGTACCGGGCCCCACTTCCTTGTCGATAGACGTTATGGCCCGGATGAAGATGCTGCGTCCGCATGGTGAGCGTCACTGGGTCTGGTTGCACGGCCCTTTCGGTGCCGACTACATGATTCTCCCGAGCCCAACTCGGACCCAGATTGCACCGGCCCACGTTGACTGGCTCCCAGCGATGGATGTCCTCATCCCCACTGCGTACGTGCTCGAGGCCGAGGAGGCCGAGCAGGCCCACGCTGCCCACGCTGCCCAGGCTGCTCCCGCAGACCCTGCTGCACACCCTGCCGAGCCTGCTGCCGACCCCGTCGACCCTGTGGCCCCTCAGCCTGTTCCTGACGTTTACGCTGCTCCTGACACTTCTGTCCCCACCTCTGTCAGTGTCGAGAGTACTTTTGCTGAGCCCACTTCCACCACTGTCACCACTTCTGAGGCTGTCCCCACCACTCCCGCTGCCACCTCTGGCCCTCTGTCCGTGGAGCCTCTTTGCTCCGCACTCCCCGAGCGCCCGCCGACCTTTGTCGAGAGTGGAGCGCCCTCGTTTTCCGCGGTCGTGGAGACCATGGCTAGCATGATCTCCGCTGGGATTGCGCCTTTTGGCCCACACAGTTCTGCCCCAGCGGTAGAGTCCTCTGTCTCCACAGCCGCCGTATTCTCCGAGAGCGTCGTGGCGTCTGTCCACACTTTTGGGCCACTGACCTCTCTTGCCACCTCGTTGCCACTTTTGCACGCTTCCTTTGCTGCCGCTGCCTCTACTTCTCACCAGCCGGTGTCCCGGCCTCACACTGAGGCCAGGCCCACATTTGCTGGCGCGGCACCTTTTGTCCCCTTCCCTGCTGAGCCCGTTACATACTCCACTCGCGTACGCCAGCCCCGCCCTGCGCAGCCTAGACCGGTGCGTCCCTCTGCACCACTGCCGCCCGACACTGTACTGCAGAGCATACGTGCTCTTGAGTTGGCGGTGAGTGGTCTTAGAGGTGACCTTAGGACCCTGTCCTCCACCGTCTCTACGATGGCTGGACGCTTTGACCTGATCCCTCAGATCCACTACTGCCTGACACAGATCTTAGAGCGTCTTCCGCGCGTACCCCCACCCACCCAGCAGGTTCCCACACACACTTCCACACACACTAGACCTGCTTCCACTTCCACGCCCACCCCAGCTCAGCAGCCTACACCACCACCTCCTCCTCCTCCGCCTCAGGACGGAGACGGCGCAGCACCACCTTCCTAGGCACCCTTGATGCCATCGATTCCTTTTGCCGTTGTGCTGCCCGTTTCTGCTGGGTCCTGATGCCTTTTTGCCCACCCCCCTCCCCTCACTTATTTTGGGATTCTCATTTTGCCGTATCTTTATATATCTTTTTTGGGAGAGAGGGAGAGCTTTTGGTGACCCATTTATACTCGTATCACTCATATCTGTGCATGCATCATATCCGCATCATATTTTCATTTCTTTATTTTTCGTTTTATTATCTTTTTTCTTTCCATCATGCATGCACCCTCACTTGCCCCTCTCATTACTTGTCTCTCTGTGTGCCACACTTTGCACATTGAGGACAATGTGCGGTTTAGCTTGGGGGAGTGAGTTCTCACGTTCTTTTTCGATTTGCCACCTTTATTTTTAGTTTTTCACACCGTTTTTTTTTTCACTTTTGCACTCATTTTTCTTTATTTTTCTTTTATTTTGCCATGCATCACGTTTTTCTTATTTCTCTGTGTGCCGCATTGCATAGTTTTATTTTTCTTATCTTTATTTCTTTCCTTTTTCATCTCATGCTAGAGATGAATTTTCTGTGATGATGTCTACGTGGAGTTAGCTTATTCTATATGCATGCTATATTTGTCATGTCTTAGATTTTATTTCTGATATCACATGCTATGACTTGCTTTGCATTTAGAAATAGTAACCCACACTTTTTCCACATGAAAATGGATGAAGTTTTATTATTAGCTGAGCCTGAATATTCATATGTATGCTATCACAGAAAACACACCAAGATTCACGCATTGAATGCCTATATCTGGAGTACTGATTTCTTTTCATATATCACTTCTATATGCATGAATTGTACACTTCACTTCGGGATGATTGAATGATGTTAGCTATGATGTACCTGGATTAGTTAGCTTTTTTGTGATCGAAACTGAGTAGATTAGATTACCCTGCTGAAGTTGTCGTGCATGTATTATAGAGTGAACCGAGAGTTATATATATTTCTTTCTCCACAAATCTTGAACATCATTTCTCTACTTTTAAAAATCATTGGTGAATCTCCCATTAGTGATTCTATTTTATGGCATCTCCCCCGCTATTAATTCCTAGCTCCAAATCCCTTCTTCTAAAAAATATATATATATATAATAAAAGAGAGAAAAACATTCTTGTATATCATTATCTCTCTCTGAGTTGGGATCATTGTGTATATATTGCTTATAAAAAAAGAGAGAAAAAAAAGGAGAAAAGAGGAAAAATCCTCAATAAAAGATCCCATCTCACTTTCTTTCTTTCTTCTTTCTCTTCTTTGCTTTTGGAGCTATATAAATATGGGGATGTAAATATTTTTGTGCCACCACGCTTATAGATAAGCTTGGGGGAGGGGATCCATTGATGTGTGAGAGAGTGACTACTTGACATTGCACGACAACCTAGGCTAAGTAATATTCTATACTCGGTGAGATTGTTTCTAGCTTCACGAAATCCAGAAATCTAAGCCTAGCGTTCATTTCATGAAATCCAAACTTTTCTATTCTCTCTATTCTATAGTGTGATACTCTTATATTCCAGATAGAAAGCGTTCAATTGAAAAGTGTGTGATCTGTGATTTGTATACCGCTTTAAATGATTCAGGCAATGTTAATTTTAAAATCATTCCGTTCTTCATGATTATATCATTGTTCGTGGGTTTTCTATTTCTATTTGCACTATTATACTATGATATCAAAATAAGATTCTTTGACATGTATTTCTCATTCGATGCATGCTATAAGAGTAAGTGAAACCCACGTCCTGAGAAAATGATCTAGCACCCTACCTCTTCGCTTCTTTCTTTCGTCTTTATTTTCATTTGGTTTTCATTCTTCTTCGTTTTTCATTTTTTTCATTTTTCGCCGTTTTCGTTTTCCGAATCCACCGGGTTCGCCTTTTACTTATCTTCCTCGAGGACGAGTAAGAGGCAAGCTTGGGGGATTTTGATCACTCCTCATTTTACACCTTTTTTCCGTGTATTTGCATGCCATTTAGATCGCCCAAATCATGTTTTTCACGATATATCGACGATATTGCGATGCTTTTCACGATTTGTTGTTTTTGTCGCATTTAAGGTGATTTGGCGCGATTTGGAGTGATCTCGAGAGGCGCTTACTCTAGACGGCCACCGACGACCTCCCCGAGGGATATTTTGCTGTTGGAGAGGAGCGGAAGAAGAATGGACATCGCAGGAGCGACGAGGAGGCCAAAATAAGCAGAATGGGCATTTTTTGTGTTACACTCGGCCGAGTGGAGGAGCCACTCGACCGACCAGCGAGACACTGCTCGGCCGACCCGTTCAGACACGATTTCCATGTGTACTCGGCCGAGCGACGGAGACCACATCGGCCGAGTGACGATACCACGTCCGCCCGAGTGGCGCCCAGACGAAGCCCCTCCAAAATATCGAAGTTACTGTTTCTCGGCCGCCTGAGCTTCAGAAGACCCACTCGGCCGAGTGGTAAACCACGTCCGCCCGAGTGCAGTGAAGCCATCGGCCGAGTGACGACAACTCACTCGGCCGAGCCGCCCCCGAACTGAAGACCCTTGAAGCCACCGACTTACTGGAAAATGACAGGGTTTTCACTCGGCCGAGCGACTTTTGTCACTCGGCCGAGTGCGATGCGCTGCCTGTAGCGAAATTTGCGGAAAACAGGCTGTGCAGGGGCGTTTTGGTCAGGATTTTTGGACGATTTTTGGGGCTATTTAAGCCCTGTTTTTACCTTAGTTTTGGGAGCCCTCTCTTAGATTTTTTGCAGCTTTTTGAGACTACTTTTTAGCTTTATTATTTGTGATTGGAGAAGAGGAAAAACTTGGATTTTTGTTGGATTAATTGAAGAACTACATTGGTTTGCATCTCTCTTCCCCAAAAACTCTATTTTTATTGTTTATATCATTGTTGTGATGAATTCCATTGCCTATTTCATTGATTATTTTTGTGCTATTGCTATGATTTGTGAGTAGTCTCCACGTCTTGGGGCGTGGGGATGAACCCTACAAGCCCAATTTCGTATTTGTGATAAATTGGTAGAAATTGTGATAGAATCAATAATTAGAGATTAGATTGGGATCGAATTACTACGGATAGCTAGGTATTCATATCAATTGGGATTTGCAAGAGATTGGATCCCAATTTGATAGGAAGCCCTAGAAATCCGAATTGGGTTGGAGTCGGACTTTCGAAGTATCGGTTTGCAAGAGATTGGACCGATACTAGGATCTCCGGTTGCAATTCCGTGCTGATACCCGTTTGCAAGAAATTGGACGGGTAGGAACTATCCTAATTTAGATTGTGGACCGAGTTTGCAAGAGATTGGGCTCGGTGCGCAATTGGACGATGATGTTGATCCTAATGCTAGCTTTCCTAGGCTAGGGTTTGCAAGAGATTGGACCCGACCCTAGGATAGCTATAGACCGGCAACAGCGCGAGAGCGTGAGCTTGGTTCCTCATTTAGTTGCAACTAGTTCATCCAAATTCTCATTCTAGCAATTTTGATACCGACGAACCACATTTATGAAATACGGTGAGTAGCGGGGATTCCCCATTCCCTAGACGTTCTTTATTTGATTTGATATTTCGCACATTTGTCTGACGATTGTGACAGGATCGCCCAAGGCAACTCTCTCTATTCTTAAATAGCCAGGTTGATTAGAAGCAAGCACGGTCATTCGTCCTCCCTGTGTTCGATACCCGCTCGCCGCTATACCGTGCGCTTGCGGTAAAACTACAACCGTTCTTTAGGTGTACGTCCCGGAGCGATCATTAGTCGGTCCAAGAACATTCACCGACCGACTAGTTGAGAAACTAGTCGGTCGGCAAGTCTTCTTAGACCGACTAGTTGTCTTTGCCTGGAACTTCACCTTTTGGCTGTTCAACCGTTAGTCGGTCTACGTTGTATCACCGACCGACTAGTTGATGAACTAGTCGGTCAGCGATCCTTCTTTGACCGACTAGTCTGGTTCAGAATAGAGCCGTTGGGATCTTTTTGAACTCGTTTTTCCTTGCCCCTATAACTAGAATCCTGATTCATTTCTTGAAGGGGTTAAGCAACATATTGGAGATATTTTCAGATCAAAAGAGAAGAGCAATCAACTCTATTTCCAAGCTCTCTCTTCTCACAAGAATCTCTCCCTCAAGTTCTTGAGTCCTAAATCCTCAAGAGAGATTCTCTCCATTGTGAGCCATTCAAGCTAGAAGCTTGATTCTAGGTCACCATCTCCACCCTAGGCTTCCATTGCTGGTCATCTTCTTGAAGCTAGGGTTTGGTGACTCTTCCTCCATCAAAATCCTCTTTGCCCTAATTTGGTAAGAAATCTCAAGGCATATGTATTTTGTTGGTAAGCATTTCATTTCAGTTATATTTGAATTGTATACTCTCGGTTGTGAGAGGTTTTGCGTGATCCCGGGTTGTGGGAGTCACGGTCATCGATTGTAGGTCGATTGCACTTGTGAGGTTTTCGCAAGTGTTCATATTGGAAATCTTGGGTTAGAGGTTTTCTAACTCAAGTATCCGGAAGGGATCCGGGTGGTTGGGACGTAGGATCACCGGGAACAAGTCGGGGAGACTTGGGTGGATCCGAACCCATTAAACCATTGTGTTTGCGTTTGCATTATTTCTTGATTGTAGTTATTCCGCATCGTTGTTTGTTAATTGCACGATAATTAGGAATAACACTCCTTATTATTTAAAAGTACTATTCACCCCCCCTCTAGTACATGTGCAGTGGCTTGTAGGGCACTACAATTGGTATCAAAGCCAAGTTCAAAGCTACACATAGCCAAAGTTGAGAGCTATGACGAACAACGACTACAACGTATTCAAGAACCGCGATGGAGCTTCTTCAGTTATGGAAGGACTATCCTCCGTCAGGCCTCCACACTTCAACGGTACCAACTATGGGTACTGGAAATGCCGGATGCAAATTTTCCTCCGGAGCGCTTCACTATGGAGAGCCACCATGACGGAGTATGTCGAGCCTTCCGAAGAAGATTTTGCGAAGTGGACTCCCGTGGAGGTCGCCGCGGAAGTAGCCAATGCCAAGGCAATGAATGCCTTGAATTGTGCGTTGGAGCCCGAGGACTTCAACAAGATATGCACATGTAAGAGTGCATATCAAATATGGAACCAACTCCTCATATTGCACGAAGGATCGAGTACGGTAAAAGATTCTAAACTCGTCGTTGCTAATAAAGAATTTGAGTTGTTTCATATGGAGCAGGGCGAAACCATGAAGGAGTATTACGCTCGCTTCGTGGATATATCAAACGACTTGGAAGCTCTTGGGAAGGTCTATACCCAAAAGGAGAAAGTCGCGAAGATTATCGACGGTCTTCCATCATGTTGGGAAAAGCGTACCTTCGCCATCGAGGAAGGTAATGACATGAATAAATATACCGTCGTACAACTAATGGGTACATTGTTGTCTTACGAGGTACGCAAGGATAGTAAGATCCGAATGAAGGAAAAGATGAAAGCGTACTTGAAGCAAGATGAGCCAAAGAAAAAGGCGATTGCCTTCAAGGCCGCTCCATCTACCGATGATGAAGAATCGGAAGACGAATTGGACATGGAATCCATTGCCCATATGGCAAGGAAGTTCGATCGATTCCTCCGAGAAGGTATATCTTTGAATAAATCTAAAGTTAGTTCGACTAATGCTTCTATTCCCGTGTGTTATAAATGCAACAAGCCAGAACACATCAAACCGGATTGTCCTCTCTACAAACACAAGGAGAAGGGGAAAGCATCGAAGTACGACAAGTCGAGAAAGTACAAGAAAGGACTTGTTGGAACATTCACCGACTCCGAAGAGGATTCCTCAAGTGGAGAGTCGGATGATGGAAGAGTGGAGAAAGCAAAACTCTGCTTCATGGCTAATGAGGCAAAAGATCGAAAGTCCTCCTTCGATGACAGCGAGGATGAAAGCGAGGATGGTAGCGAGGAGGAAAGCGGAGAACCTACTATTGATGAAATGAGGTTAGCAAACCAAGAAATTTGGTCTAAATTTACTAAATTAGTATATCGATATAACAAGACCAAAGATGAACTTGTCAACCTCCAAACCTCTCCTAAGTCTACCATCACCAACAATGACACCATTGTTGAGACACTCGCCAATGAGAAAGCAAGTTTGCTTACTCATAATGGCTTGTTGAGAAATGAGGTGAAGTCCCTCAAATCTCAACTTGAGCATGTTCGTGTTGAGGATTCGGATGAACATGTGATAGCGGATTTGACGTCTCAAAACTCAACTTTGAGTATTGAGAATAAGAATCTCAAATCACGTGTTTATGCACTCACATCGCAAGTATCCACTTTGGATGCTTCTTTGCATTCTCTCAAAGAGAAGTATGAGTGCACGTTAGGCCGTATCAATGATTTCAATAAAGGTAAGGGCCATTTGGATAATATCCTAAATGACTTACTTCCGGCCAAACACCACATTGGCTTGGGGTATAAGATGGGAGACTCATCCAAATCGCCTACCACCTTTGTTAGGCCGAAATCCGATGCCTCGACGAGTGGGAGCAAACACCCCATTGGTAGTTCTCCTACCAATAATGCTTCCACTTCGTACACACCCCCGATTGGAAAGAAACCCACTTTGGGTAGACTTCCAAAGAGGGGTCATGCATTTTTGTACTCACATGCTATGCCACGTAGGAACACACATCCTACTCCACCGGTGCATGCTTATAATGATTTTTATGCTCCGCACCCACGAGCACGTGCAAACACTCATATGAGACACCCACGTGCACGTAATCATGCTCATGCACATCCTAATGCTTATCCACGTATGTATGCTACACCACATCATGGATCTCATGCTCATCATAATGCTATTGCTAGATCTCATGCTCCTAGGCCACATGCACCACATAGAAATCAAACTTTTGTGCATGCAACTACTAGGAAGAGGATTCCCAAAATGTACACTATTTGGGGTCCCAAGAACACTAGCGATGATGCTATGAATGTTTATGTACAATCCTATATTAATGATGTTATTTTGAATGATGATTATGTTGGAAAGTCAAGTTCCTCTTGGACTTGGTTTCCGAAGGGTTAGTTCCTTTAACTCTTCAATGCTTGGTACCATGAGCTTATGATCATGTTATGGGTACCAAGGCATTTGATTATAAAATTGATTTTGATTACATTAACTCATGGGTTACAATTATTTTAATTTCGTATTTCAAATTTGTTGTCTAACCCATTGGATCCAAAAGGGTTTTTGGATACCAAAATGAAGTTTTCTAGGTTCAATCCACCGTGGGATACCAACCCTACCAACTCCTCGATTTGCGAAGACTTTCATTCAAACGGAGTTGATGGTGCTTAGGTAATGCACCAATGTAGGGGGAGCTTAATGTTGTAAGTATAATATTACATTTGGTATCCATGAGGGTTGAATGCATGCTTGGTTAGAATCTATTTCTTTACATTGGTATCATTTTGTTTCTCCTAGCATGATAGAATTGTGAATGCCATAAATGCTTTGAAATTCTTATCTATTTTTGGCATGACATGTTTTAAAAGTTATAATGATGATTTTCGTATTACTTTTATCACATTGTCACTTCTCATTGCACACTTTACTTAGTTTTGATGTGCTTTTACTTTATGTTCATTTTCGATCGATATTGTATCATTTGATATTCTATGATGTGCACCACTCTTCTGATGGTTCATTCCTTTGTGCACATTTTATGTGTGTCTCTGATATTGATTTCGTCGCTCGACGATTTATTTTGATTCAATAGCTTTAGTTGTATGAAAACATAGAATTGTTTTCCATGCACTAAAATAGCTATAAATGTTGATATTGGAGAGTAAATTCATTTCTTCAATAAGTGAATTTACATTTGATATTTTGATGATTTTAGTTTTTCGATTTTCGACTATGGTCTCATTGACACGCTTTGATTTTATTCGAATTTTATTTTGGTGTCATATGAAACGTGGTCGTATTCTTAGACTCACATGCTTAATGAATTATTTGGACATGATTTATTGTCATTGGCTTCCTCCCGCTCTTTTTGGATTATGCCAAAGGGGGAGAGATATAATAATGATGGCATAATAATGGCATGTGCTAAATGATAATTTACCATGAATCTAATTTGATATGTTAGATTCAGGGAGAGTTAAGATATAAAAATGGATTACAAATCCTAAATCTCAAATATTGGATTTGCATTTTTACTTTCCTCGTCTGCTTGATGTATGTGCTTATTATTTCATATGGAACTAATGTGTCATCAATGCAGGGGGAGTAAGTATATTTCATTTAGTTCATTATTTTTTTTATTATTTATGTTGGTTTGTCATCACCAAAAAGGGGGAGAATGTTGAGTATTGGACTCCCCGTATTTGGTTTTGGATGATGAGCAAACATAAATATATCATGAACTAACAGTTTGTGAGCGCAGTTATGGAGATCGTCGCCAAAATACCACGTACAACAAAAGCGACGTCTCAAGACTTCTCAATACGCGTGATCGTATGCCTGGAGCTTCGGTGAAGCTCGAGGAGCAGTATTGAAGTCAAGAGGAATGAAGATTGAAGCTTTGAAGACGGCTCGTAAGGTTTATTTTATAGTCTTCTAGCTTCATAGATTAGAATGTTAAGCCTTGAGTAGGACTTACTTTATAATCTTCATTTCGCTCATATCTTAGAGCTAGGATATTCTTAGAAGCCATTAGAAACTTTCCCGAAGCCTATCGCTTCTTCCCTCGGCTTCGAGTGCATGTTAGTTGGTTCAAGAAGAGTCACCAACCGACTAGATGACGATCTAGTCGGTCGGAAACTCTACTTAAACCGACTAGTTTGCCTTCTCTAATTCAGCTCTTTCTATGACTACAGTTAGTCGGTCAAAGAAGAGTCACCGACCGACTAGATGACGATTTAGTCGGTCAGTAATCCTTCTTAGACCGACTAGTTGTGTTCAGTCTTTTTCAGCCTGAGCTACTGTTTCGAGTTAGTCGGTCAAAGAACGTTTACCGACCGACTAGTTGAGAAACTAGTCGGTCAGCATTTGTTCTTAAACCGACTAAGTCATCTTGAAGTATACCTATTCCTTTTCCACGTTAGTTGATCACTCCTCATTTTACACCTTTTTTCCATGTATTTGCATACCATTTAGATCGCCCAAATCATGTTTTTCACGATATATCGACGATATTGCGATGCTTTTCACGATTTGTTGTTTTTGTCGCATTTCAGGTGATTTGGCGCGATTTGGAGTGATCTCGAGACACGCTTACTCTAGACGGCCACCGACGACCTCCCCGAGGGATATTTTGCTGTTGGAGAGGAGCGGAAGAAGAATGGACATCGCAGGAGCGACGAGGAGGCCAAAATAAGCAGAATGGGCATTTTTTGTGTTCCACTCGGCCGAGTGGAGGAGCCACTCGGCCGACCAGCGAGACACTGCTCGGCCGACCCGTTCAGACACGATTTCCATGTGTACTGGGCCGATCGACGGAGACCACATCGGCCGAGTGACGATACCACGTCCGCCCGAGTGGCGCCCAGACGAAGCCCCTCCAAAATATCGAAGTTAGCGTTTCTCGGCCACCTGAGCTTCAGAAGACCCACTCGGCCGAGTGGTAAACCACGTCCGCCCGAGTGCAGTGAAGCCATCGGCCGAGTGACGACAACTCACTCGGCCGAGCCGCCCCCGAACTGAAGACCCTTGAAGCCCCCGACTTACTGGAAAATGACAGGGTTTTCACTCGGCCGAGCGACTTTTGTCACTCGGCCGAGTGCGATGCGCTGCCTGTAGCGAAATTTGCGGAAAACAGGCTGTGCAGGGGCGTTTTGGTCAGGATTTTTGGACGATTTTTGGGGCTATTTAAGCCCTGTTTTTACCCTAGTTTTGGGAGCCCTCTCTTAGATTTTTTGCAGCTTTTTGAGACTACTTTTTAGCTTTATTATTTGTGATTGGAGAAGAGGAAAAACTTGGATTTTTGTTGGATTAATTGAAGAACTACATTGGTTTGCATCTCTCTTCCCCAAAAACTCTATTTTTATTGTTTATATCATTGTTGTGATGAATTCCATTGCCTATTTCATTGATTATTTTTGTGCTATTGCTATGATTTGTGAGTAGTCTCCACGTCTTGGGGCGTGGGGATGAACCCTACAAGCCCAATTTCGTATTTGTGATAAATTGGTAGAAATTGTGCTAGAATCAATAATTAGAGATTAGATTGGGATCGAATTACTACGGATAGCTAGGTATTCATATCAATTGGGATTTGCAAGAGATTGGATCCCAATTTGATAGGAAGCCCTAGAAATCCGAATTGGGTTGGAGTCGGACTTTCGAAGTATCGGTTTGCAAGAGATTGGACCGATACTAGGATCTCCGGTTGCAATTCCGTACCGATACCCGTTTGCAAGAAATTGGACGGGTAGGAACTATCCTAATTTAGATTGTGGACCGAGTTTGCAAGAGATTGGGCTCGGTGCGCAATTGGACGATGATGTTGATCCTAATGCTAGCTTTCCTAGGCTAGGGTTTGCAAGAGATTGGACCCGACCCTAGGATAGCTATAGACCGGCAACAGCGCGAGAGCGTGAGCTTGGTTCCTCATTTAGTTGCAACTAGTTCATCCAAATTCTCATTCTAGCAATTTTGATACCGACGAACCACATTTATGAAATACGGTGAGTAGCGGGGATTCCCCATTCCCTAGACGTTCTTTATTTGATTTGATATTTCGCACATTTGTCTGACGATTGTGACAGGATCGCCCAAGGCAACTCTCTCTATTCTTAAATAGCCAGGTTGATTAGAAGCAAGCACGGTCATTCGTCCTCCCTGTGTTCGATACCCGCTCGCCGCTATACCGTGCGCTTGCGGTAAAACTACAACCGTTCTTTGGGTGTACGTCCCGGAGCGATCATTAGTCGGTCCAAGAACATTCACCGACCGACTAGTTGAGAAACTAGTCGGTCGGCAAGTCTTCTTAGACCGACTAGTTGTCTTTGCCTGGAACTTCACCTTTTGGCTGTTCAACCGTTAGTCGGTCTACGTTGTATCACCGACCGACTAGTTGATGAACTAGTCGGTCAGC
Organism: Scilla litardierei; assembly: GCA_030789695.1. Classification (NCBI taxonomy): domain Eukaryota; kingdom Viridiplantae; phylum Streptophyta; class Magnoliopsida; order Asparagales; family Asparagaceae; genus Scilla; species Scilla litardierei. The sequence goes on along the minus strand of CM061138.1, from coordinate 78,769,007 downwards.
GATCCTTCTTTGACCGACTAGTCTGGTTCAGAATAGAGCCGTTGGGATCTTTTTGAACTCGTTTTTCCTTGCCCCTATAACTAGAATCCTGATTCATTTCTTGAAGGGGTTAAGCAACATATTGGAGATATTTTCAGATCAAAAGAGAAGAGCAATCAACTCTATTTCCAAGCTCTCTCTTCTCACAAGAATCTCTCCCTCAAGTTCTTGAGTCCTAAATCCTCAAGAGAGATTCTCTCCATTGTGAGCCATTCAAGCTAGAAGCTTGATTCTAGGTCACCATCTCCACCCTAGGCTTCCATTGCTGGTCATCTTCTTGAAGCTAGGGTTTGGTGACTCTTCCTCCATCAAAATCCTCTTTGCCCTAATTTGGTAAGAAATCTCAAGGCATAGGTATTTTGTTGGTAAGCATTTCATTTCAGTTATATTTGAATTGTATACTCTCGGTTGTGAGAGGTTTTGCGTGATCCCGGGTTGTGGGAGTCTGATCGCGCCCCGGATACACGTCCCGGAGCGACGGTTGTAGTTTTACCGCAAGCGCACGACAAAGTGGCGAGCGGGTATCGAACACGAGGAGGTGGTGTTGGTTCCAATCTATCCTAGGTTGGTTTGACTACGAATGTTTTATTGGTGGAGATGGCTATGGTATGATGTAATGGCAATGGTGATGGATGTCGGTGTCGGAGATATAGAAATCGGTCAAATATCGATTCAAATACAATATAATAAAAGAGGGAATTTGCCTTGCGGCGATCCTGTCACAATCGTCGGGCAAAGTATGGGGATGTAAAATCAAATAAAAACGTCTAGGACTAGGGAATTCCCACTACGGATCGTCATACATCATCGTAAATAGTGAATCTCATTATTACTAGACTTGTGTTGAGTTGAACTAGTCGTAACTGAATAGAGAACCAAGCTCACGCTCTCGCGCTATTGCCGGTCTATAGCAACCTAGATTAGGGCCCAATCTCTTGCAAACCCTAACCTAAGCCGCTAGCATGAAGATTGACATCATCGTCCAATCGCTCCTCGAGCCCACTCTCGTGCAAACTCGAGTTACGATCTAGGTTGTGATAGTTCGTATTCGTCCAATCTCTTGCAAACGAATATGTGTATAGATTTACAATTAAAAATCCTAGCTTTGGCCCAATCTCTTGCAAACCAAATCTAGAGAAATCCAATTGTCAATCTAAATCGGATTTCTAGGCCTTCCCATCGATTGGAATCCAATCTCTTGCAAATCCCAAATCGATGGAAATCCCTAGCTATCCGTAATAAATCAATCACAACCTAACCTCCTAGCAATTCTAGCAATTTAGAGATTCATTCATCACAAATATGAAATTAGATCCATAGGGTTCATCCCCAAACCCTAGAACAACAAATCTACTCTAGCATAGCAATAAGGATATGAGAATCAATAGAAATCATTGCTTGCATACAAAAAAGATAGAAAAACAAAGATTCAAATAAAAGGAAGAAAATACTTAGCTTGATGAAGATCTTCAATCCAAAATACAAGCTTTTAGATCCAAGAGGGGGCCTAGGGCATGGCCTAACCTCCAAAAAAAATAACTCTAAGAAAACATGTGGGGAACTAAGAAAACATCATGGGGATCCCCTCTAATGGTGGCTACAAACCCCTTAAATACTCCCCCAAAACCCTAGCAAAAAACCCTAGAAAACCCCTCAAATTCGTGCCCAAAAACAGCCCAAACCGCAACTTAAAATCTGGGCCCAGGCCGCACTCGGCCGAGTGGAATATGTGACCCGGCCGAGTGACACTGACATGCAAATTCCAGCACTGCAGCATCAACTTGCAGAAATTCCCCAGATTTCATCCGACCTCCGATTTGCGCGTTCTTGGCGGCGTTGGAACCGTCATGAAGTCTACTATCCATAAAAAATATGAGAAAAATACTTTGATTGCTGGAATGATAGCAGATTTCATAAGAGTGAGAGGCTGTCTGAAAATCTGGGCGCTGCATGTCCTCGGCATCACTCGGTCGAGTGGCAAATGTCACTCGGCCGAGGGGCATTTGGTACTCGGGCGGACGGCTTTCGTCACTCGGCCGAGTCGGACTTCTGGGGTAGACTGACGGATTACAGTAAGTTGGACATTTTGGCTTGCCGTCGTCTGGGTGCCACTCGGACGGACGGAGTCTCCGCACTCGGCCGAGTCGGCGTGCGATGCTCGACCGAGTGCACGCTGATACATCTCTGTTGCATGTCCGATCTGGCCGGCCGAGCAGGGTCTCAATGCTCGGCCGAGTGACTCCTTCACTCGGCCGAGTGGCATGCTGAAAATGCCCAATCTTCATCTTTTCGCTCCCCCGTCGCTCCTACGGCGTTCTTTCTTCTTCCACTCCTCTTCCATTGCAGAATAACCCTCAAAAGGGCCATGGTTGACTCTCCGGAGTGGGCGCAAATCCTCTTGATCTCACAATCGATCAAAATCGCTCCATATATCCTGAAATACGACAAAAAACAAGAAATAGTGAAAAGTATCGCAATATTGTCGAATAATCGTGAAAAGCGTGATATGGGCGATCAAAACGGTATGCAAATATGCAGAAAAAAGGTGTAAAATATGGAGTGATCAAAATCCCCCAAGCTTACCTCTTACTCGTCCTCGAGGAAGATAAGTAAAAAGACGAACTCGGGAGATGAAAAATAAGGGAGATGAAATAAAAGAATACGAAGTGGAAGGGGTCGCTAGATTATACTCTCAGATCTCAAGCCATAAGCTACACATCACGATGACTTGGAAAATACAAATCACATGCTACAAGGATTTCATATCTTTCATAAACATGGTACTTGCAAGCTTTTAAGAACAATAAGAGGGACTCTCTAAATTCATACAATCAATTCATATCCACATCACGCATTTCATAGAATTTAATATACAAATGTTGGCGATGCACTTTTCAATCAAAAGTTATAAATGAAGCATATAAGATACACACCAAGCATGCAATAGAGAATAGAATAAAAGTCATGGCATTCACATATTTATTTCAAATCATGAAAAATCTCCATATCTAATATATTTTGCTAAGTCTAAGCATTATCGAATATTCCCATTCATGCACGTCTCCACTCTAATGTCATACTCACTCATATGGTCAAATGAATTCAACCCCCAAGCTTAGCTTGAGGCGTCGCATCCAAAGGAATATAATAGTGGAAAATGGGATTTTTGCCTTGGTTTTCCCAAGTATTTTGTGGCTCCAATAATGAGATAGAGAAATATTTTTTTTTCTTTTGGACTTTGTTTCTCATTTTTCTTTTTGGATTTTTGTAGGAGCTATATGATTTGTATTTTTTTTTTGGATTTTGGCTCCTTTTTGGCTTTTTGGACTTTTTGGAGCTAACTTTTTCTTTTGTGGGGATTTTTGGGAAATAGATGCGATATAAGTAGCTTTATGAGGTGAACTCAAGTGACATGTAGAGAATAAAAAGATATATGTGGAGAAAGAAACAATGTAGCACTCGGTTCACTCTAAGATGTGCACGAACGGTTCAATAAAATAATACTTCAACTAAAACTCATATGTAAGCATGGATATTCTCAATCATCTCAATAAAGAGTGAAGTCAAGCGGTAAAGCGCACAATCATATCAAGCATGCAACAGAAGGTGAATAAGACAATAAAACTGATGCTTCAGATATACTAATGATGCGTGAATCTTGGTGCATTTCCAACAAAAGCGTACCAAACACTAATCCATACATTCAGTTTCAATTAATATCATGCATTCATGTAGAGGAATCATCAAAAGAAATAGATTTGCAAGCACATGTGAATAGCAAGACTATGGAATACTCTAAGTAGCATGGCAAGGAATAATAAGCATCGTGATGGTTGCTAAAGCAATAAGAGATATCATCATAAGGAACACATCTAGCAAAAGAAGAGAAAGGAAAATAAAGAAATAAGAAAAAATAAAAGAGAGGAAAGAAAAGAGAAACAAGCACGGAATATGATGCATGAACACACATAAAAAGAAAATAAGATGGAAAAAATCAAAAAGATGATGCAAAAATTTTGAAAAAAAATTCTAAAAAACCCTAAAATAAAGTAAAAATGCAACTAATGCATCTAAATGGCATGGAAATGCACTCCCCCAAGCTTAAACTTCACATTGTCCTCAATGTGATCATAATGAAAGAATATGAGGAACAACGATAATAATAATGGGGTGAATGAAAAATGATGAAATGAATGACATGAAATCCTAATGCAACTACATGCACATACAATGATGCATGAGAGCGCTTTCCCCCAAGCTTATACCAAACAATCTTATTCAAATGACTCGATCAAAAATATCACGGCTTCGCTAAGCGATATCAAGTCAAACAAATAAGAAAGTAAGGTTTCACTTGAAAGAAATGCTCGGTGGGTGGTGAACCAAAAGGATGTGACACATCAAAATATAAAGTGGGCAATTAATATATAATGGGTTTGGGGTGTAAAAATTTTTGTTGCCGTCATATGAGGTGATATTTATTCAAGCAAATCTATACGGTCCTCTCGCTATCGAGAGGATTCGGGTTTATTGAAAGCATAAAAATTTCTACACTACTGGATTGATATCACCTATAGCAAAAGGCGGATCCAGTATCTTTTCTGGTGCAGGCAGCTGCTCCAACTGCTCCTTCCGTGGCTCTGCCAGGCGCACATGTCCACAGACACCAACGAACTCTAGCAATGCATCCTCCAGCATTCCCACAAGGACTCCACATGTACCCTGCAGAGAATAGGATGCATCAGTTCGCTGCAAAAATTTCACCCTCATAATAAAAGTATTCCAAAGAGGATCGTCAATAGAAATATATGAAATAAATAGTGGTGGACGATACTTCCCTGGAAATAATCCAATATCCTCACGTGCCGTGATAGCTGTCTCCACGGTGTCTTCTCTATGCTGCTCAGGTAAATCTAGATCATAGGTGTGGACCCCATCAAGATGCTCCTCATCATCGTCGGACTCATCCCAGTGCACCCCTTGATCATATTCATATGTGTCCATGGGTGCTAACTCCTCGCTCTCCTCCACATATACGTCCCATCGTACCTCTTGATCGTATGTACATGAATCCTGAAAAAGGCACGATGAATCATAAAAAACATCATACACTGGAGGGAAATCAAAGATAAAGGGCGAGGGAGTAGAGAGATCTCCCTAAAGGGGAGCCATAAGCTCTGAGGGGTAGTCCTATGCGTCAGTGGGAGGATGAGGTGGCTGCGGAAGCTCTAATGGAGGAGGATAGTGCTTGGGATCCTCATGAATGGCTGTGTCCTCGTCCCGATGCATGACCTCCTCGGTGATAAGCTCTGGCTCTGTGTGTAAGGCCTCCTCAAAAGCATGCTCTGACTCCGTATATGAGGCCTCCTCGGCAATATGCTCTGGCTCGATAGTGTGCTCCTTTGCCTTCTCATCAACTATCAATGTAGGCTCTCTCTGGGATGGTGATGCTGGCTGCTCAGGTGTGTCAACTTGTGGGGATGTATCATGTGGAGGGGAATGCCCGCAAGCAATCTGAAAATATAGTCTATCCCCCTCAAGACTGACATGGATGTCCTCCTCTATTGTTCCTGCAGCTGAAACACGGTTCATAACAAAATCTGCAAATCGTAGCTCAAATGCATCACCTGCCGTAATGCTCTCTGAACCGGTGAACCTCACTGACTCCAAGAGACCCTCCAATAATCTCTGAAATGCGTCCTCCTCTGGCTGTGCATATGACTCAGTTTCTGCTTCCTTCACTGCCTCTTCGTCCATCCACTCTTCATATGCAATAGATGTATCGTAGGAAGTGGGATCGACGACGGCACATTCTGGCTCTGGTAGTAAGTCTGGCGATGCTTCTTGCCCATAAAATGAAGAAGCAGAACTGATATCTTTGGAAATCCCTTCAACCTTAAGCATGAGCATATTCATTTCAAGTTGCCTCTTCACCCGTTCCAATAGAAGGTTACCCTTTTCAAGCCCGGCTTGCACTTCAACCTGGTGTGCATGCATCTCATCAAAAAAGATCCTTTGTCTCTCATCAAGCTCGGGCCAGTGCATCTCCTCAAAAAGGTATTCGCCCATCTGAGCACTCTGATCAAAATAGTATTCTCCCATCTGAGCACTCTGATCATAATAGTATTCTCCCATCTGAGCACTCTGATCAAAATAGTAATCTCCAGTCTGAGCATTCTGATCAAAATCTGTGGTCCACGTAGTATAATCCATAGCACCTGATCAACAAAGATAAATACCTGGAGAAAAGATATCAGTGGCACAAAAGAATATAGAAATGATAATAATGGTGGCAGGGGTGAAAATTTCCTTTTTATTTATTTATTTTTTTTCGTAGTCCAATCAACCTAATTGTGACAAATTGGCACCAACGGAAACACCTCCCCGGCAACGGCGCCAAAAACTTGATCGCGCCCCGGATACACGTCCCGGAGCGACGGTTGTAGTTTTACCGCAAGCGCACGGCAAAATGGCGAGCGGGTATCGAACACGAGGAGGTGGTGTTGGTTCCAATCTATCCTAGGTTGGTTTGACTACGAATGTTTTATTGGTGGAGATGGCTATGGTATGATGTAATGGCAATGGTGATGGATGTCGGTGTCGGAGATATAGAAATCGGTCAAATATCGATTCAAATACAATATAATAAAAGAGGGAATTTGCCTTGCGGCGATCCTGTCACAATCGTCGGGCAAAGTATGGGGATGTAAAATCAAATAAAAACGTCTAGGACTAGGGAATTCCCACTACGGATCGTCATACATCATCGTAAATAGTGAATCTCATTATTACTAGACTTGTGTTGAGTTGAACTAGTCGTAACTGAATAGAGAACCAAGCTCACGCTCTCGCGCTATTGCCGGTCTATAGCAACCTAGATTAGGGCCCAATCTCTTGCAAACCCTAACCTAAGCCGCTAGCATGAAGATTGACATCATCGTCCAATCGCTCCTCGAGCCCACTCTCGTGCAAACTCGAGTTACGATCTAGGTTGTGATAGTTCGTATTCGTCTAATCTCTTGCAAACGAATATGTGTATAGATTTACAATTAAAAATCCTAGCTTTGGCCCAATCTCTTGCAAACCAAATCTAGAGAAATCCAATTGTCAATCTAAATCGGATTTCTAGGCCTTCCCATCGATTGGAATCCAATCTCTTGCAAATCCCAAATCGATGGAAATCCCTAACTATCCGTAATAAATCAATCACAACCTAACCTCCTAGCAATTCTAGCAATTTAGAGATTCATTCATCACAAATATGAAATTAGATCCATAGGGTTCATCCCCAAACCCTAGAACAACAAATCTACTCTAGCATAGCAATAAGGATATGAGAATCAATAGAAATCATTGCTTGCATACAAAAAAGATAGAAAAACAAAGATTCAAATAAAAGGAAGAAAATACTTAGCTTGATGAAGATCTTCAATCCAAAATACAAGCTTTTAGATCCAAGAGGGGGCCTAGGGCATGGCCTAACCTCCAAAAAAAATAACTCTAAGAAAACATGTGGGGAACTAAGAAAACATCATGGGGATCCCCTCTAATGGTGGCTACAAACCCCTTAAATACTCCCCCAAAACCCTAGCAAAAAACCCTAGAAAACCCCTCAAATTCGTGCCCAAAAACAGCCCAAACCGCAACTTAAAATCTGGGCCCAGGCCGCACTCGGCCGAGTGGAATATGTGACCCGGCCGAGTGACACTGACATGCAAATTCCAGCACTGCAGCATCAACTTGCAGAAATTCCCCAGATTTCATCCGACCTCCGATTTGCGCGTTCTTGGCGGCGTTGGAACCGTCATGAAGTCTACTATCCATAAAAAATATGAGAAAAATACTTTGATTGCTGGAATGATAGCAGATTTCATAAGAGTGAGAGGCTGTCTGAAAATCTGGGCGCTGCATGTCCTCGGCATCACTCGGTCGAGTGGCAAATGTCACTCGGCCGAGGGGCATTTGGTACTCGGGCGGACGGCTTTCGTCACTCGGCCGAGTCGGGCTTCTGGGGTAGACTGACGGATTACAGTAAGTTGGACATTTTGGCTTGCCGTCGTCTGGGTGCCACTCGGGCGGACGGAGTCTCCGCACTCGGCCGAGTCGGCGTGCGATGCTCGACCGAGTGCACGCTGATACATCTCTGTTGCATGTCCGATCTGGCCGGCCGAGCAGGGTCTCAATGCTCGGCCGAGTGACTCCTTCACTCGGCCGAGTGGCATGCTGAAAATGCCCAATCTTCATCTTTTCGCTCCCCCGTCGCTCCTACGGCGTTCTTTCTTCTTCCACTCCTCTTCCATTGCAGAATAACCCTCAAAAGGGCCATGGTTGACTCTCCGGAGTGGACGCAAATCCTCTTGATCTCACAATCGATCAAAATCGCTCCATATATCCTGAAATACGACAAAAAACAAGAAATAGTGAAAAGTATCGCAATATTGTCGAATAATCGTGAAAAGCGTGATATGGGCGATCAAAACGGTATGCAAATATGCAGAAAAAAGGTGTAAAATATGGAGTGATCAGAGTCACGGTCATCGATTGTAGGTCAATTGCACTTGTGAGGTTTTCGCAAGTGTTCATATTGGAAATCTTGGGTTAGAGGTTTTCTAACTCAAGTATCCGGAAGGGATCCGGGTGGTTGGGACGTAGGATCACCGGGAACAAGTCGGGGAGACTTGGGTGGATCCGAACCCATTAAACCATTGTGTTTGCGTTTGCATTATTTCTTGATTGTAGTTATTCCGCATCGTTGTTTGTTAATTGCACGATAATTAGGAATAACACTCCTTATTATTTAAAAGTACTATTCACCCCCCCTCTAGTACATGTGCAGTGGCTTGTAGGGCACTACAATTGGTATCAAAGCCAAGTTCAAAGCTACACATAGCCAAAGTTGAGAGCTATGACGAACAACGACTACAACGTATTCAAGAACCGCGATGGAGCTTCTTCAGTTATGGAAGGACTATCCTCCGTCAGGCCTCCACACTTCAACGGTACCAACTATGGGTACTGGAAATGCCGGATGCAAATTTTCCTCCGGAGCGCTTCACTATGGAGAGCCACCATGACGGAGTATGTCGAGCCTTCCGAAGAAGATTTTGCGAAGTGGACTCCCGTGGAGGTCGCCGCGGAAGTAGCCAATGCCAAGGCAATGAATGCCTTGAATTGTGCGTTGGAGCCCGAGGACTTCAACAAGATATGCACATGTAAGAGTGCATATCAAATATGGAACCAACTCCTCATATTGCACGAAGGATCGAGTACGGTAAAAGATTCTAAACTCGTCGTTGCTAATAAAGAATTTGAGTTGTTTCATATGGAGCAGGGCGAAACCATGAAGGAGTATTACGCTCGCTTCGTGGATATATCAAACGACTTGGAAGCTCTTGGGAAGGTCTATACCCAAAAGGAGAAAGTCGCGAAGATTATCGACGGTCTTCCATCATGTTGGGAAAAGCGTACCTTCGCCATCGAGGAAGGTAATGACATGAATAAATATACCGTCGTACAACTAATGGGTACATTGTTGTCTTACGAGGTACGCAAGGATAGTAAGATCCGAATGAAGGAAAAGATGAAAGCGTACTTGAAGCAAGATGAGCCAAAGAAAAAGGCGATTGCCTTCAAGGCCGCTCCATCTACCGATGATGAAGAATCGGAAGACGAATTGGACATGGAATCCATTGCCCATATGGCAAGGAAGTTCGATCGATTCCTCCGAGAAGGTATATCTTTGAATAAATCTAAAGTTAGTTCGACTAATGCTTCTATTCCCGTGTGTTATAAATGCAACAAGCCAGAACACATCAAACCGGATTGTCCTCTCTACAAACACAAGGAGAAGGGGAAAGCATCGAAGTACGACAAGTCGAGAAAGTACAAGAAAGGACTTGTTGGAACATTCACCGACTCCGAAGAGGATTCCTCAAGTGGAGAGTCGGATGATGGAAGAGTGGAGAAAGCAAAACTCTGCTTCATGGCTAATGAGGCAAAAGATCGAAAGTCCTCCTTCGATGACAGCGAGGATGAAAGCGAGGATGGTAGCGAGGAGGAAAGCGGAGAACCTACTATTGATGAAATGAGGTTAGCAAACCAAGAAATTTGGTCTAAATTTACTAAATTAGTATATCGATATAACAAGACCAAAGATGAACTTGTCAACCTCCAAACCTCTCCTAAGTCTACCATCACCAACAATGACACCATTGTTGAGACACTCGCCAATGAGAAAGCAAGTTTGCTTACTCATAATGGCTTGTTGAGAAATGAGGTGAAGTCCCTCAAATCTCAACTTGAGCATGTTCGTGTTGAGGATTCGGATGAACATGTGATAGCGGATTTGACGTCTCAAAACTCAACTTTGAGTATTGAGAATAAGAATCTCAAATCACGTGTTTATGCACTCACATCGCAAGTATCCACTTTGGATGCTTCTTTGCATTCTCTCAAAGAGAAGTATGAGTGCACGTTAGGCCGTATCAATGATTTCAATAAAGGTAAGGGCCATTTGGATAATATCCTAAATGACTTACTTCCGGCCAAACACCACATTGGCTTGGGGTATAAGATGGGAGACTCATCCAAATCGCCTACCACCTTTGTTAGGCCGACATCCGATGCCTCGACGAGTGGGAGCAAACACCCCATTGGTAGTTCTCCTACCAATAATGCTTCCACTTCGTACACACCCCCGATTGGAAAGAAACCCACTTTGGGTAGACCTCTAAAGAGGGGTCATGCATTTTTGTACTCACATGCTATGCCACGTAGGAACACACATCCTACTCCACCGGTGCATGCTTATAATGATTTTTATGCTCCGCACCCACGAGCACGTGCAAACACTCATATGAGACACCCACGTGCACGTAATCATGCTCATGCACATCCTAATGCTTATCCACGTATGTATGCTACACCACATCATGGATCTCATGCTCATCATAATGCTATTGCTAGATCTCATGCTCCTAGGCCACATGCACCACATAGAAATCAAACTTTTGTGCATGCAACTACTAGGAAGAGGATTCCCAAAATGTACACTATTTGGGGTCCCAAGAACACTAGCGATGATGCTATGAATGTTTATGTACAATCCTATATTAATGATGTTATTTTGAATGATGATTATGTTGGAAAGTCAAGTTCCTCTTGGACTTGGTTTCCGAAGGGTTAGTTCCTTTAACTCTTCAATGCTTGGTACCATGAGCTTATGATCATGTTATGGGTACCAAGGCATTTGATTATAAAATTGATTTTGATTACATTAACTCATGGGTTACAATTATTTTAATTTCGTATTTCAAATTTGTTGTCTAACCCATTGGATCCAAAAGGGTTTTTGGATACCAAAATGAAGTTTTCTAGGTTCAATCCACCGTGGGATACCAACCCTACCAACTCCTCGATTTGCGAAGACTTTCATTCAAACGGAGTTGATGGTGCTTAGGTAATGCACCAATGTAGGGGGAGCTTAATGTTGTAAGTATAATATTACATTTGGTATCCATGAGGGTTGAATGCATGCTTGGTTAGAATCTATTTCTTTACATTGGTATCATTTTGTTTCTCCTAGCATGATAGAATTGTGAATGCCATAAATGCTTTGAAATTCTTATCTATTTTTGGCATGACATGTTTTAAAAGTTATAATGATGATTTTCGTATTACTTTTATCACATTGTCACTTCTCATTGCACACTTTACTTAGTTTTGATGTGCTTTTACTTTATGTTCATTTTCGATCGATATTGTATCATTTGATATTCTATGATGTGCACCACTCTTCTGATGGTTCATTCCTTTGTGCACATTTTATGTGTGTCTCTGATATTGATTTCGTCGCTCGACGATTTATTTTGATTCAGTAGCTTTAGTTGTATGAAAACATAAAATTGTTTTCCATGCACTAAAATAGCTATAAATGTTGATATTGGAGAGTAAATTCATTTCTTCAATAAGTGAATTTACATTTGATATTTTGATGATTTTAGTTTTTCGATTTTCGACTATGGTCTCATTGACACGCTTTGATTTTATTCGAATTTTATTTTGGTGTCATATGAAACGTGGTCGTATTCTTAGACTCACATGCTTAATGAATTATTTGGACATGATTTATTGTCATTGGCTTCCTCCCGCTCTTTTTGGATTATGCCAAAGGGGGAGAGATATAATAATGATGGCATAATAATGGCATGTGCTAAATGATAATTTACCATGAATCTAATTTGATATGTTAGATTCAGGGAGAGTTAAGATATAAAAATGGATTACAAATCCTAAATCTCAAATATTGGATTTGCATTTTTACTTTCCTCGTCTGCTTGATGTATGTGCTTATTATTTCATATGGAACTAATGTGTCATCAATGCAGGGGGAGTAAGTATATTTCATTTAGTTCATTATTTTTTTTATTATTTATGTTGGTTTGTCATCACCAAAAAGGGGGAGAATGTTGAGTATTGGACTCCCCGGATTTGGTTTTGGATGATGAGCAAACATAAATATATCATGAACTAACAGTTTGTGAGCGCAGTTATGGAGATCGTCGCCAAAATACCACGTACAACAAAAGCGACGTCTCAAGACTTCTCAATACGCGTGATCGTATGCCTGGAGCTTCGGTGAAGCTCGAGGAGCAGTATTGAAGTCAAGAGGAATGAAGATAGAAGCTTTGAAGACGGCTCGTAAGGTTTATTTTATAGTCTTCTAGCTTCATAGATTAGAATGTTAAGCCTTGAGTAGGACTTACTTTATAATCTTCATTTCGCTCATATCTTAGAGCTAGGATATTCTTAGAAGCCATTAGAAACTTTCCCGAAGCCTATCGCTTCTTCCCTCGGCTTCGAGTGCATGTTAGTTGGTTCAAGAAGAGTCACCAACCGACTAGATGACGATCTAGTCGGTCGGAAACTCTACTTAAACCGCCTAGTTTGCCTTCTCTAATTCAGCTCTTTCTATGACTACAGTTAGTCGGTCAAAGAAGAGTCACCGACCGACTAGATGACGATTTAGTCGGTCAGTAATCCTTCTTAGACCGACTAGTTGTGTTCAGTCTTTTTCAGCCTGAGCTACTGTTTCGAGTTAGTCGGTCAAAGAACGTTTACCGACCGACTAGTTGAGAAACTAGTCGGTCAGCATTTGTTCTTAAACCGACTAAGTCATCTTGAAGTCAACCTATTCCTTTTCCACGTTAGTCGGTCCATGAACATTCACCGACCGACTAGTTGAGAAACTAGTCGGTCGGCAAGTCTTCTTAGACCGACTAGTTGTCTTTGCCTGGAACTTCACCTTTTGGCTGTTCAACCGTTAGTCGGTCTACGTTGTATCACCGACCGACTGTTGATGAACTAGTCGGTCAGCGATCCTTCTTTGACCGACTAGTCTGGTTCAGAATAGAGCCGTTTGGATCTTTTTGAACTCGTTTTTCCTTGCCCCTATAAATAGAATCCTGATTCATTTCTTGAAGGGGTTAAGCAACATATTGGAGATATTTTCAGATCAAAAGAGAAGAGCAATCAACTCTATTTCCAAGCTCTCTCTTCTCACAAGAATCTCTCCCTCAAGTTCTTGAGTCCTAAATCCTCAAGAGAGATTCTCTCTATTGTGAGCCATTCAAGCTAGAAGCTTTATTCTAGGTCACCATCTCCACCCTAGGCTTCCATTGCTGGTCATCTTCTTGAAGCTAGGGTTTGGTGACTCTTCCTCCATCAAAATCCTCTTTGCCCTAATTTGGTAAGAAATCTCAAGGCATAGGTATTTTGTTGGTAAGCATTTCATTTCAGTTATATTTGAATTGTATACTCTCGGTTGTGAGAGGTTTTGCGTGATCCCGGGTTGTGGGAGTCACGGTCATCGATTGTAGGTCGATTGCACTTGTGAGGTTTTCGCAAGTGTTCATATTGGAAATCTTGGGTTAGAGGTTTTCTAACTCAAGTATCCGGAAGGGATCCTGGTGGTTGGGACATAGGATCACCGGGAACAAGTCGGGGAGACTTGTGTGGATCCGAACCCATTAAACCATTGTGTTTGCGTTTGCATTATTTCTTGATTGTAGTTATTCCGCATCGTTGTTTGTTAATTGCACGATAATTAGGAATAACACTCCTTATTATTTAAAAGTACTATTCACCCCCCCTCTAGTACATGTGCAGTGGCTTGTAGGGCACTACAGCATCTGCCCTGGCCGGCCAGGGGCGGCCTGCGGCAGCCCTGGCCACTGCCAGGGCCGGCCAGGCCACTGGCCTGGCCTAGGCCAGAGGCCGGCCAGGCCTCGGCCAGAGGCCGGCCAGGCCTCGGCCTGAGGCCGGCCAGGCCACTCTGGCCTGGCCTGGCCTCGGCCAGAGGCCGGCCTGGCCCCCTGGCCTGGCCTGGCCTCGGCCAGAGGCCGGCCTGGCCTCGGCCTGAGGCCGGCCTGGCCTCGGCCTGAGGCCGGCCTGGCCCCCTGGCCTGGCCTGGCCTCGGCCAGAGGCCGGCCATGGTCGGCCATGGCCCGACCATGGCCATTTTGGCATTGGTCGGCCATGACCCATTGGTCATGGCTGGCCTCCCCTATTCACGGGGTTGGCCGCACACCCCCACCGGAGGGGGTGGCCGTGGTGGTGTTCGTCGTCATTGGCCGTAGCCAACCCCCTCCGCATGGGGAGGGGGAGTGCATTGCCTCCATTGCCCATTTGGCTATAGATTTCATGCACCAAAATTCATCTTCCCCGATGGGAATAACCACCATCTTCTTCTCCGGTGAAGCACCCGTTCGTCGAGGAAGTAGTTATCCTCCAATGGCCGTGTGCCAAAAAAATAACCCACTTCAAAAATTCATAAACTACGCGCTCCACATGAAGAGAGCGCACATTCCCTATGAATGGAGACTCAGCATCTATGAAGAGAGCGAGTTTGACGATATGAACGGTTGGTTCTTTCCGTCACGGAGAGTTCCTGCCATATCCGTAATGGTAGGAGACCCTAACGCGAAAAGAACAACCGCTGCGTTCTCTCCGTCACGAAGAGTTCCTACCATATCCGTAATGGTAGGAGACCCTAACGCGAAAAGAACAACCGCTGCGTTCTCTCCGTCACGAAGAGTTCCTACCATATCCATAATGGTAGGATACCCATTCGTGAAAAAGACAACGACTCGTTCATAGTTTCGACGGGGCGGTGGTTTGACCGAGGCGAACCCGTATGGCTCTGATACCAATGTAGGAACCTGTCAAAACAGCGTTAGGATCGATAAATGAAGTTGAGACTTACGCTTGCGTATGCGACACGGTAGTCTCGGAACTTCGCCTTCGGATTCGCCACGACGGATCGAGTCTTCTCACGAACGGAGTAAGGCTACTAAATCCACAATCTAAATCTCTACTTTTAGATTAAGAACTTGGATAAAGAGAGAGGAAGGATTTCGGCAGAGCTTCGCTAGAATGAAATGCAAGGCAAGAATACCATGCAAAAGTGTAATCAAATGGCTAAGCCTTGGGTCTTATTTATAGCCCCCAAGATAGTTATTTTAGGAGTAATTGTTCCTTTGGAACAATTTAACTAAAGTGTACCATCATACATGGCACATTATAAGCTTAAGTTGTACCATATGCATGGTACAACATAAGCTTAAGATATTCCCCCTTTATTAGCCATATGTCGCATGCACTTATGCACATATAATGCGACTTTCCCACTAATCTAGAGATCCTCTCCGCAAGGGAACAGATTCACTTTGCACACGACTTTGTGTACACAACGTTCGAGGTCCGTATTCCCTCGTACATCCACTACAAGGGTGTACAAACGTCATCCATATCTAACATCAACGTCACTGCACCTCCTTCCGTGCCGCCGGAAACCGTTCGTCGCACGCCATGCTCCGCCAGTCGCCCAGGCACCGTCCAACCCCGTGCCTCCTCCCTGCGAGCTCTCATCTTCCCCTGCCGTTCCATAGTCCCGAGCTGGGTCCCCCTCGTCGCCGCGTGGCCCACCAGCGCCAAAATGCCTCTGCCGCTGCACCTCCCGCACTGACGATGGCCCTACCCCCACGACCCTGCAACGGTCATCACTGCCACTATAACAGCCGCAACGCACACACAAGAGGTTGTAAAAAACACAGTAAAGAGAAGAAAGTAGAGAGATAAAGTAGAAAAAAATAGAAAAATGAAAATGAAAATATAAGAACCGTAGAAATAATCAGAAGATACCGAAAAATTTTATGCGTTGCCACGAACTCGTAGACACAGGAATCACACGAATCGAGTACGTATTTTGCAAGTTATGAATTTTCAAAGTTATCGGTATTTAATTCTAAATGTCTTAAAAAGCGTATATTTTTCGAACTACACATAAACTTTGTAATATAAAAATACTATAGTGTTCTACTTGAAAAGAGTAAAATTTTGACATATTGTGCATAAAATTTTAACGTGTAGATTTCTCTGAATAAATCACGGGGCATTTATGCTAGTTAATTTTTAATTTCAAAAATTATTTTTAATTGGTTTTAAATCAAGAAAATTGATTTTAAGTGTTTAAAAATTATAAACAATACATATGAGCTTCGAAATTTTTTTCTACATAGATAAAATTATATTCTTCACTTTTAGCATTTCTATAATTATTAGTATAAGTTTTGACCTATTTCAAGCTATTATAAGAATAAAACCATTAAGAAAAATGATTAGAAAAGTAAACACTTATATTTTATGTTTACAGGAGCCAATTCTCGTGCATGAGCATCTCTAGATAGCCCTAGTTCTAGCCTCTTCTTCCCACAATGATCTTGTAACGACCGGTATTTTTAGGCCTGTTTGATTGTGGTGTACCGTATCTCATTTTTCAGTAGTCCGAGTATTTATTTTTATTTTATTTACCGCCATAGCCTAATTACTATTACCCCTTATACTAATTAATCTAACCCAATTAATCCTAACCAATAGTGTTGGCAGCCCCCTCTAATTTCCCATGTCGGCAACCACCATCTCCCCTCTTCAATTTCAACACACCCTCTCTCTCACGGCACCCTTCTTCAGATGGGGTTTTCCTTCAATATAACCCCCTCCCCATTGTCTGCAAACAGATCCCCAAGCCCCTTCATCATCTCAAACACCTAAATCTGAGAAATTCACTCCACCTCCAACCCCCCTTGTCTACAGATCTGGCAACAACCATTAATCCCTAAACCCCCACACAAAATTAATCCTCTTCCTTTAAAAAGAAATCAAACCCCTCTCCCGTTCACTATTCTCCTCTTCACCAAAAATCAAGCAACCAAAACAAATCTGGAATTGTAGAGGAAAACAACGAAATTGAAGCAGAAATCGTGAAATTTACGCTCCCAATCAACCCAATTTCATTCTTCTTCCTCCCATACTTCGGATCGTCGCCCTGCCATCTGTAATGCCCTACCAGCTACTGCACAAGTACTAGAGGGGGGTGAATAGTACTTTAAAATAATAAGGCGTATTATTCCAAATTAAATTGCACACAACTACCAAGTCAATTTGCGGAAGCTTAAATTGAATGACAACAATGAAATTAACAATGCTAACAAATGAAGTTAATGGGTTCGGATCCACCCAAGTCTCCCCGACTTGTTCCCGGTGATCCTACGTCCCAACCACCCGGATCCCTTCCGGATACTTGAGTTAGAAACCCTAACTCAAGATTTCCACTATGAATATCTTGTGAAAAACCTTCACAAGATCAAATCATACATGCAATGGCAAAGTGAATCCCACAACCCGGGATCACAAACTTCTCTCACAATCGAGAGAGCCAATAAGCAATATAAAAGAGTTTAGATGAAATAAATACTCTTACCACAAAATCCTATACCTTGAGTTTTTCTTACCCAATAGGTGGAATGAAGGATTTGAGGAAGATGAAGTTACCAAACCCTAGCACCAAGGAAATGAGCAGCAATGGGTGCCTAGGGAAGATTTGGAAACTTGAATCAAGCAATAGCTTGAAGAGCTCACCAAGAACAAGCTTCTCTCTAGATCTAGAAATGAGAGAGAATGGGTTTCTTGTGAGGAAGAGAGCTTTAGATTTGAGGGAGAATAGCTATCTCTTTAGAACTCAATGAATCTCTTAATGGCAGCTCTATTGAAGATAGAAATGACCTAGGTTCGTATTTATAGGAACCCAAAAACACAAGTTAGGTCAATCTCCAACGGAAAGAAATCTGTGAGAATTAGTCGGTCAAAGAACACTCACTGACCGACTAGTTCATCAACTAGTCGGTCAGTCACAAAGCATGGACCGACTAAGAGCAGATCTGAGAAGAGATAGAATTTCAGACCTAGAAAACTAGTCGGTCCAAGAACACTGTCTGACCGACTAGTTTCACAACTAGTCGGTCATCCAATGAACGTAGACCGACTAAGAGGCAAAACAACATAGTCTGAAGGCAAGTTGACTTAGTCGGTCCAAGAACAAAAGTTGACCGACTAGATTGTCAACTAGTCGGTCATCAAACGTTCTTAGACCGACTAACGGTAAACAGTAGCTTAGGAGAATTTTAGAGTGAACAGTAAGTCTCAACTAGTCGGTCAAAGAAGCATCACTGACCGACTAGTTCACAAACTAGTCGGTCGGTGAGTCAACGTAGACCGACTAACTGTAAACAGTAAAGTCCAAGAATTTAAGGAATCAAACTAGTCGGTCCAAGAACAGTTGCCGACCGACTAGATCACCATCTAGTCGGTCAGTACTTGATCTTGTACCAACTAACATGCACAACAAAGTCCGAATCGAAGCGCGACGCTTCGAGGAAGTTAGAATGAACTTGTGCAAGGATCCTAGAGCTACGAAATGAGCGTAATGAAGATATAGACGTAAGATATACTCAAGGCTTAACATTCTATATATCGAAGCTAAAAGACTATAAATAAAACCTTAATAAACGGTCTTCGATAGCTTCGATTGAATCTTCATATTTTCCAAAGCGTCGCAAGAGCTTCAACGAAGCTTTAGGCATGAATATGAGCTTTGGAAAGTGTTGAGATGTCGCTTTGAATGTTCACGTGAAATTGGCGACGATCTCCAATACTGCGCTCACAAATTGTTAGTTCATGAATTATTTATGTTTGCTCATCATCCAAAACCAAATCCGGGGAGTCCAATATTCAACATTCTCCCCCTTTTTGGTGATGACAAACCAACATAAATAATAATCAAAGATAATAATTCAAATGTAAAATACTTACTCCCCCTGCATTGATGACACGTTAATTCCAAAATGAATATAAATGAATTGCATCAAGCAGACGAGTAAGATAAATAAAATGAATTGATTTTTGAAATTTCGGATTTTGAAAATCCTTATATGTATCTTAACTCCACCTGAATCTAACATATCAAACTAGATTCTTGGAAATTGAGTTAAATTTTCATTTGCGCTATTTTATTATCATTATCTCTCCCCCTTTGGCATTATCCCAAAAATGGGGGGCATACAACGACAATAATTAGGAAATGTAAAATCCAACATCGGGAGTCGTAGACAATGGCAATGGATCAACTTGACACCAAGGGAAAAATTGTGGAAATCAAAACAAGGTGTGCCAAATTTTCCATTATCAAAAAAAAATCAAAATCATCAAAAACTCCAAATCATTATTCATTTCTTGAATAAAGAAACATACTCTTCAATATTCAATATTTCTTGGTTAAATTTGTGCATGGAAAACAATTCTATATTAATATAGAAATATAATCTATTTAACCAAGTTTTTAATCGTTGAGCGACGAAGTCACAATTCAAATGCATTCAACGAATATATATATATATAAAATGCACGACGAATAAAAGACAAAGTGAACGATGATGAACATATATATATATAGAGACAACATGAGTACATCCAAAAAGATATCACATCGAATATATGAGGTACATCATATCAAGCGCTACATATCATCAAAAAGAAATACATCATCATCATCAACATCGACATATCATAAAATCCAACACCGACAACCAGAAAGCACAAAAAAAAATACATCAAAGCATCTCTCAACCCCATCCTAACCCAAAACACTCTCACTAAAAATATATCATCCAAAGCGTATATGGAGAGTCCTCGGAACAACGATCACGAGGAGGAGGCTGGATCTGCAGTGTCCGTGGGTCCAGTCGACGGAGTGGACTCAGGATCTGCAGGGAGCAGAGGTGTCTCAACAGATGGAATCGTCGGGGCAGGAGTCGAGATCTCAGGAACAGGCTCTACAGCAGCATTGGTCTCGACAGAAGCAGCAGCAGCAGATACATGAGCAGGCTCGGAAACAGGGTCAGCAGCAGGCTCAAAAGACTGAAGAGCTGCAGCAGATGGCTCTGGAACACCGGAAGAGGTGGCAACTCCAGGAGCAGAAGTGGAAGTACCAGCAGCAGCAGCAGCAGTGGCCTCATCGCCACGGGCAAAAGAAGTAGCAAGCTCGTCAAGCTCCTCATCGTCCATCTCCTCGGCCTCAGACACCGAAGGAGGAAGCTCAATCCCCATCATACGAGCCATACGGCAGACTACCTCCTCAGTACGAGCCAAACGGGAGTCGTGCTGACGAAGTAGGCGTACGACATCGTCCAAAGTAGCAGGGGAAGACGAGGCTGCAGCAGCTGACGGAGTAGACTGGGAAACAGATGCGGTAGACCTCTGCACGTGACGAAGAGCCGCTAGAGATTTCTTCACGACCGTCGCGTTCAGAGGCGTACCCAAAGGACGCTCATCGTCAGGAGGGAGGGGAACTCGAAAATGACGGAATACGAGGGTCAACAAGCAGGGGTATGGAATGTGCGCAGACTTATTGGTCTTGCGTATACACTCGAAAGAATCCATCTTATCGAGTATCACGCGAGCCCAATTTATCTCGCACCCCAAGAAAAGAGCGTATATGAGCTTCAAAAACGGCTGAGAGGGGAGTGAAGAGGATCCATACTTAGGGAGGAGACACGACTTCAAAATCAGGTTAAGAACCCACGCATTCGGCTTAAAAGATTTCGATGGAACACCAATGAATGCGGAGGGGATAACCTGGAAAATCTCTGAAAGAATAGACTGATCCAAGGAAGAAATGTCGTCTACGGAAATGTCCAAAGGGAGGAGACCACACGACGCACAACCAAGGATCTCCCCCAAGATTTCTGCCGTGAGAACTATAGGAGTTCCCAAGACAGTCGTCTCATTGGAGTGACTGGCGTCGTACTGGCCTCGAATACGGTTGGCATAGAACAATTTCACGAGGCGAGGGTACGGTTTGGGATTGGCCTTGGGGTCGTATCGGAGATAATCTAGAAGGCCACTATAAGACAGAAGATCAGCAAGGCCGAGAAAATCAGAGAACTGAACGTAATGCTCCAACAACAGTGGACAGTGTTCTATACGGTTGTACGCGGCGAGACACTGAGGGTCATCGCGGCACAACGATATGTCTACACCGCCAACTGGCATAGGAGCTTTACCCTTGGCCTTACGGGTCTTCGGAGGTGGGGTAGGTTCCCTAGTAGGCTCATCCTCTGGGATAAAATCAGTATCGAAATCGGGAGGAGTAGCCGGAGTGTGAAGAATAGGCTTTTGGTCTTGGATTTACGGGGTTTAACTACGGCAGTCCTAGGCTTCTTAAGAGGTGGCGACGATGGAGAGCCTTGGGTAGACTTGGCACGACGCTTAGGTTTCGGGGGATTCCTAGGGTCCGAAGGTTGTTCTACGGTCATAGGAGAGGCCCCGGAAGAGGCGATCGGAATACGAGTCTTAGCCATAGCACTACGAGCACAATCAATCGAAGACTAGGTCACAAACAGCCTAGAGATCACAAGCTAACAACCCTAGAGATCAAGAAAATTCGAAAATCACAAGCCCTAGGTTAGAAATTGAAACCCTAGGATCTAGAGCTTGAAAACAAGGAGAGACAACCCTAGAATAGGAAATCGACCTAGGAGAGGGAGGGAGATACCTAGGGGGTGGAGTCGACGGCGGCGGACGGCGGCGATCGACGGAGAAACGGCCGGAAGACGAAGGGTTTCGAGAGGGGGGTTTGGGTTTTCGGGCTGGAGCAAGTGAGAAGACCGACTAAATGAGAATTTAGTCGGACGAGATCGAGTTTAAGTCGGTTGGAAGACGAAAAGACTCAACTGCCCTAACCCACTTAGTTGGTCACAGTTCAAGCACTGACCGACTAGATTACGATCTAGTCGGTCGGTCAATGAGCTTGAACCGACTAAGTCGAAACAGTAGCTCAGAGTGATTTTTAGGGCTAGATTTAGTCGGTCGCAGTATACTTACTGACCGACTAGTTTTCAATCTAGTCGGTCGGAAAGTGTACTATGACCGACTAACGAAAGAAAATGATAGGAGATGGATATTTGCTTGATCTAGTCGGTCTGAGTTCATTTGCTGACCGACTAGATGAGCATCTAGTCGGTTGACAAGTGAACTGAAACCGACTAGAAGAGTCCAAAAATAGAAATTTGATTTCTCTTCACAAACCACTTGGATGAAACATCCTAACTCACTCATTAGTCATCTAAATTACCCCATAAGACGTCGAAATCTTAAATACGACATTGAAATACGAATTCGATCATAAATTCAAATAAATCACATAAAATTCCCAAAAATTCAATTAATCTAGCATGAATGAAATATCGTGAAATATATTAGCATGCAAGATGATTGAATTTAAACATGAATCCTATATCTCGGATTCACCCATAATCCCCAATTCTCGACGCAACCGCACAAAGGAGTCCTCCTTTAGGGGTTTCGTGAAAATATCGGCGATTTGCTTTTGGGTTTCAACGTACACTAAAATGATGTCCTTTTTAGCAACATGATCATCTAAGAAATGGTGTCGGACATCTATGTGTTTCGATCGGGAATGGTGCACCGGATTCTTTGAAAGACAAATAGCACTTTGGTTATCCACCATGATATGGCTAGTATCACAATGAATACCAAAATCCTTCAAAGTGTGTCTCATCCAAAGAACCTGGGCACACGCGGCACCGGCGGCAATATATTCCGCCTCGGTGGTTGAAAGTGATACCGAATTTTGCTTCTTGGAAAACCAAGAGACAAGAGAATTTCCTAGAAAATGGCAAGTGCCACTAGTACTTTTCCTGTCGGATTTGCATCCCGCATAATCAGCGTCACTATATGAGACTAACTCATATGTGCTAGATCTCGGATAAAGTAATCCAAAATCTAATGTGTAACTTAGATAGCGAAAAATACGCTTTACCGCTACTAAGTGAGACTCCTTAGGTTGAGACTGATAACGAGCACATATACATACGGCAAACATAATATCGGGCCTACTTGCGGTAAGATAAAGCAAACTACCTATCATACCTCGATATAGACGAATGTCTACATCCTTACCGCCCGTATCCTTGTCAAGATGCGTAGTCGTGCTCATTGGAGTCTTTTTCCCGGAGGCATTCTCCATTCCAAATCGCTTTAGCAACTCCACCGTGTACTTCGTTTGGTGGATGAAGATTGCATCGTTCATTTGGCGAATTTGGAGACCTAAGAAATATTTGAGTTCGCCCATGTGGCTCATCTCAAATTGTTCCTTCATCACATTAGAAAACTCTTCGCAAAGAGCGAAGTTAGTAGCACCGAAAATGATATCATCAACATAAATTTGAACTAATAAAATATCATTATTCGCATGCTTAATAAAAAGTGTTGAATCGGCTTCGCCCATTTTAAAATTCAAATCCAAAAGAAAATTCTTTAGGCGATCATACCAAGCTCGAGGAGCTTGTCTCAAACCATAAAGAGCTTTCTTTAGTTTAAAAACGTGATTTGGAAATTTTTCATTTACGAAGCCCGGAGGTTGAGAAACGTAAACTTCCTCAACGACATCTCCGTTTAAAAATGCACTTTTAACATCCATTTGAAATAATTTAAAATTCTTATGGCATGCAAAAGACAAAAGTAATCTAATTGATTCTAATCTAGCTACCGGAGCGAAAGATTCTTCGAAATCGATACCTTCCTCTTGACGATAGCCTTGAGCTACTAACCGAGCTTTGTTCCGGACGACGACTTGGTTTTCGTCGGTTTTGTTCTTGAAGATCCACTTTGTCCCTATGACGGTGTGGTTCTTCGATGGCAATGGAACAAGCTCCCAAACTTCATTCCTCTCGAATTGAATGAGCTCCTCCTCCATGGCTAAGATCCAAGCGCTATCTTCGCATGCTTCATTAATATTCTTTGGCTCTATCGATGAGGCAAAGGCACAATTTACGAAGTGGTGAACTTGGGATCTCGTCTTGACACTATCATAGATATTGCCAATGACTTGCTCATGGGGATGGTCACGAACCGAATGAAGCCGTTTGGGAATACCTTGATCACTTGGAACATTCTCAACAACTTCATTAGTTGGGTTAGTCTCAATAGAATCAATAGAATCATTAGACTTAGAATTATCAAACGAATCACATAAAACATCCATAGAATCATTATCATTTGAAATTCTAGTTGGAACAAATCCTTCATTAAATGAGACATGAAGCGATTCCTCGATCGTTGAGGTTCGTTTGTTGAATATCCGGTAGGCTTTGCTACGCGTAGAATATCCAACAAAAATCCCCTCATCGGATCTCGGATCGAATTTGTCCAAACTACCATATGTGTTCTTAATAAAACATTTCGAACCAAAAACACGAAAATGTTTAACTTGAGGCAACCTACCAAACAACAATTCATAACAAGTTTGTTTAGTGCCGGGCCTCAAAAGTATTCTATTAAACACATAGCAAGCGGTGTGTACCGCTTCCGCCCAAAATTGATGGCCAAGTTGGCTATCATCGAGCATAGTGCGAGCACACTCCACTAGTGTCCTATTCTTTCTCTCAACTACACCATTTTGAGGAGGTGCACGAGGGAAAGAGAAGGTGTGAGTAATACCAACTTCATCACAAAATGTCTCAAAAGACTCATTCTCAAATTCACCTCCATGATCACTACGAATAGTGACAATGGTGGTTCCTAAGAGATTTTGTACTTTCTTAACAAAAATTGTGAAGTTTTCAAAAGCTTCATTTTTATTACACAATGAAAATACCCAAGTAAATCTTGAATAGTCATCTACGATGACAAGTCCATACCTTGCATTTCCTAAGGAAGCTACTCTAGTTGGCCCAAATAAATCTAGATGTAATAGCTCTAGTGGCCTTTTAGTAGAGATGCTTTTCTTAGGTTTAAATGAAGATTTAGGAAGCTTGCCGCGTTGACAACAATCACAAAAACTTTTCTTTTCAAAAACAAGCTTCGGAAAACCTTTAATAGAATTCAATTTTGAAAGCTTATATAGTGTTCCAAAGTTCACATGTCCAAAGCGTCGATGCCATAAGTGTTGTTCACTTGTGTTGGCAACGAGACATTGGTCATATGACTTAGGAAGATCCAAAATATAAATGTCTTTACGACGAGTTCCGGAAAATAATAATTTTTCATTATCCTTTCTTAAAATATGACACAATCCTTTCGCAAAGCTAACTTTGTAACCTTTGTCACAAAGTTGACTTATTGAAATAAGATTATGATTTAAACCACTAACAAGATAAACATCACTAATTAATGGTTTAGAAGGGTTACCGACTTTACCAACACCTATGATGGTTCCGCTCTCGTTGCCTCCAAATACGACGTGGTTTCCATTCGCAATGGGAACCACTCCGGAGAGCAAACGAGCGTCACCCGTCATGTGTTTGGAGCACCCGCTATCGAGTATCCAATTCCCTTTGGAGCTAAATTTAAATTTGATGCTCCTTTTCTTTTTCTTTTCCTTGAGTACCTAAAGATAGACACTTTCATATCATGGTACCCAAGGTCATTGGGTCCAAGGGATTAGACCTTTGGAAGCCAAGTCCAAGTGGACTTAGACTTCCCCACATAATTCTTACTATGCACAACATCCGAAAAATAAGCATTCATGTACATTTGTTTTTCGTCCATGCTTGTGTCCTTTGGGCACCAAATAGTGAAAATTTTGGGAGCCATCATCCTATTGGGTGCATGCATGCTACGTTGATTTCTACGTGATGCATGTTGTGGATAGGCATACGGGACATGATGGAATGGTGCACGACGAGAATTATTCATATGATGAGGTGGGTGTACATATGCATGTGTGGGAACACGTGCGTGAGGGTGTCTCACTTGGTGTGCACGTGCCCGAGAATGTGTTGCATAAAAATCATCATATGTGTGAGCCGGTGGAGTAGGACGTGTGTTCCTACGTGGCATGTTATTAGTGTACATGTAGGCATACCCCTTCTTTGGAGGTCCACCCAAAGTGGGTTTCTTTCCGAAAGAGGGTGTGGACGAGGTGGAAGCACCATTGGAAGATGAACTTCCAATAGAGTGTTTGCTCCCACTCGTTGAGGCTTCGGAAGTTGGCCTAACAAAAGTAGTGACTGACTTGGATGAATTTCCCATCATATACCCCAAGCCAATGTGATGTTTGGCCGGAAGTAAATCTTTTAGGATATTATCCAAATGGCCCTTACCCTTGTTGAATTTGTTGATTCGGCCCAATGTGTCCTCATATTTCTCTTTGAGAGAACGCAAAGAAGTATCCAAAGCGGATATTTGCGATGTGAGCACATAAACACGAGATTTAAGATTCTCGTTCTCAATACTCAAAGTCAAGTTTTGAGAAGTTAAATCCGCTATCTCATGTTCTTCCGCATCCTCAATGCTAACATGTTCGAGTTTAGATTTGAGATTCGCAATCTCATTTCTTAACTCTTCAACAACGGTGTCGTTGTTGGTGATGATATTCTTAGGCGATGTTTGAATGCTAGCTAGGTCATCTTTTACCTTAGTATATCTATTTACTAACTTAGTGTATTTTGACCAAAGTTGAGAGTTAGCATTTCTAAGATCATCCATCGTTACCTCATCGCTTTCGTCATTACTATCATCGGAAGAGGAGGATCCTTGATCGTTCTCCTCTCTTGCCATGAAGCACATATGTGCTTGCTCCACTTTCTCATCATCCGACTCTCCGCTTGAGGAATCCTCGGAGTCGGTGAATGTTGCTCCGACAAGTCCTTTCTTGTACCCCTTTTTGTATTTCTTGGACTTATCGAATTTTGGCGCCTTCCACTTCTCCTTTTGTTTGTTGAGAGGACACTCCGCTTTCATGTGTCATGGCTTATTGCACTTGAAACACAAAGGAGAGGAAGAGGCGTTAGAAGAACCAAATTTACCTTTGGTCTTGAAGTTACCTTTCCGGAAGAAACGGTTGAACTTCTTGGCCATGAGTGCCATGGACTCCAAGTCCAACTCGTTTTCCGAGTCTTCATCATCGGAAGATGTGGATGAAGCCGCCTTGAATGCAATCGCCTTTTTCTTAGGCGCATCTAGGTTCAAATATGACTTCATCTTTTCTTGTAGCTTCACCTTGCTATCTTTGCGTACCTCGTATGACATCAAAGTACCCATTAGTTGAACTACGGTATATTTGTTCATGTCATTACCTTCCTCGATGGCGAAGGTACGTTTTTCCCAAGAAGAGGGAAGTCCTTCAATAAGCTTCAAGCACTTCTCCTTTTGAGTGTAGATCTTGCCGAGGGCCTCTAACTCGTTTATTATGTCAACGAAGCGAGCGTAATATTCTTTCATCTTCTCGCCCTGTTGCATATGAAACATTTCGTAATCTTTGGTTACGACAACGAGTTTAGAGTCTCTTACCCGACTCGTCCCTTCATGTAGTATGAGGAGAGAGTTCCAAATTTGATATGCACTCTTACATGTGCATATCTTATTGAAGTCCTCGGGCTCCAATGCGCATTGCAAGGCGTTCATTGCCTTAGCATTGCTTACCTCCGCGGCGACCTCCGCGGTAGTCCATTTCTCAAAATCTTCTTCTTCGGGCTCGTTGTACTCCTTCATTGTAGTCCTCCATAAAGATGCACTTCGGAGGAAGGTTTCCATCCGACATTTCCAGTACCCGTAGTTGGTACCGTTGAAGAATGGAGGCCTTGTAGAGGAATGTCCTTCCATCACCGATGACGCTCCTTCACGGTTCCTGAAGGTGTCGTAGTTGGAAGGTGGAGGCACGGTCTTGTTGTCGTTGGCAGACATAGCTGAGTATCTGGCTCTGATACCAAATGTAATGCCCTACCAGCTACTGCACAAGTACTAGAGGGGGGTGAATAGTACTTTAAAATAATAAGGCGTATTATTCCAAATTAAATTGCACACAACTACCAAGTCAATTTGCGGAAGCTTAAATTGAATGACAACAATGAAATTAACAATGCTAACAAATGAAGTTAATGGGTTCGGATCCACCCAAGTCTCCCCGACTTGTTCCCGGTGATCCTACGTCCCAACCACCCGGATCCCTTCCGGATACTTGAGTTAGAAACCCTAACTCAAGATTTCCACTATGAATATCTTGTGAAAAACCTTCACAAGATCAAATCATACATGCAATGGCAAAGTGAATCCCACAACCCGGGATCACAAACTTCTCTCACAACCGAGAGAGCCAATAAGCAATATAAAAGAGTTTAGATGAAATAAATACTCTTACCACAAAATCCTATACCTTGAGTTTTTCTTACCCAATAGGTGGAATGAAGGATTTGAGGAAGATGAAGTTACCAAACCCTAGCACCAAGGAAATGAGCAGCAATGGGTGCCTAGGGAAGATTTGGAAACTTGAATCAAGCAATAGCTTGAAGAGCTCACCAAGAACAAGCTTCTCTCTAGATCTAGAAATGAGAGAGAATGGGTTTCTTGTGAGGAAGAGAGCTTTAGATTTGAGGGAGAATAGCTATCTCTTTAGAACTCAATGAATCTCTTAATGGCAGCTCTATTGAAGATAGAAATGACCTAGGTTCGTATTTATAGGAACCCAAAAACACAAGTTAGGTCAATCTCCAACGGAAAGAAATCTGTGAGAATTAGTCGGTCAAAGAACACTCACTGACCGACTAGTTCATCAACTAGTCGGTCAGTCACAAAGCATGGACCGACTAAGAGCAGATCTGAGAAGAGATAGAATTTCAGACCTAGAAAACTAGTCGGTCCAAGAACACTGTCTGACCGACTAGTTTCACAACTAGTCGGTCATCCAATGAACGTAGACCGACTAAGAGGCAAAACAACATAGTCTGAAGGCAAGTTGACTTAGTCGGTCCAAGAACAAAAGTTGACCGACTAGATTGTCAACTAGTCGGTCATCAAACGTTCTTAGACCGACTAACGGTAAACAGTAGCTTAGGAGAATTTTAGAGTGAACAGTAAGTCTCAACTAGTCGGTCAAAGAAGCATCACTGACCGACTAGTTCACAAACTAGTCGGTCGGTGAGTCAACGTAGACCGACTAACTGTAAACAGTAAAGTCCAAGAATTTAAGGAATCAAACTAGTCGGTCCAAGAACAGTTGCCGACCGACTAGATCACCATCTAGTCGGTCAGTACTTGATCTTGTACCAACTAACATGCACAACAAAGTCCGAATCGAAGCGCGACGCTTCGAGGAAGTTAGAATGAACTTGTGCAAGGATCCTAGAGCTACGAAATGAGCGTAATGAAGATATAGATGTAAGATATACTCAAGGCTTAACATTCTATATATCGAAGCTAAAAGACTATAAATAAAACCTTAATAAACGGTCTTCGATAGCTTCGATTGAATCTTCATATTTTCCAAAGCGTCGCAAGAGCTTCAACGAAGCTTTAGGCATGAATATGAGCTTTGGAAAGTGTTGAGATGTCGCTTTGAATGTTCACGTGAAATTGGCGACGATCTCCAATACTGCGCTCACAAATTGTTAGTTCATGAATTATTTATGTTTGCTCATCATCCAAAACCAAATCCGGGGAGTCCAATATTCAACACCATCTTCCCGTGCGCCCTAACACACTGCCACGCTGCACCACCACCACAGCCACGTGCCCAGCCCTAGCCGCCTGCGCCACCCTCCAGGTCGCCGCCCTGCCACCTTGCCGCTCCCACCGCGCCCTAGCGGCCCTCCGTCGCGTCGCCTTAGCCGCCCGCTGCCCTAGCCCCCACGTGCAGCCCCCTTGCACCCTAGCCCCAAGCCGCCGCCCCCCTTGTGTGCGCCGCCACCCACCTCCAGGCTGCCGTGCGCTCTCTGCAAAGGAAAACAAAAAAAAAGAAAGGAGAAGACAGAACGAGAGAGTGAGAGAGGTAAGAAGTTATATAAGTAAGTTTAATATATAAGTTATATAAGTAAGAGTATATAAGTTAAGTTAATTTTTATATTAAGTTAAGTTTAAGTTTAAGTTAAATATAAGTTATTATATAAAGTTTTTAATATAAGGTTTTATATAAAGTTATTCTATAAGTTATTATTTTATAAACCTATATTAGTTTTACAATAGTAAGTTAGATGTTATTATTATTAGTTGTGTAGCTAACTCATTTTGAATATCTATGAAACCAAGTATCGCTACCACAGATCAAAACGTGTCTTTCACTACAAGGCGAATCGATAACTCTTCGTATTCTTACTATGGGTTTTAAAACAAAAACAAATGCACGCTAAAATTAGTTTCCTTTTTTAGCAATTGATCGTTTGAACAGTTAACTAATCTTGAAAATATGCACAGTATCGCTAAAGAATGCATGCTAGTGCTGTAAATTGTACAAATCTAGATTAAAAGACTGCACAGTATCGTGGAAGCTTGATCGTTTGAACGGTATCGTAAAATGTGTAACTCTCGATAAATGATTCCTAATTTGCAAA